>CANNZV010001015.1:0-189937 GCA_947561585.1 Caprella mutica
TGACTCTTTTCTCTGATAGTACATCATCACAGTAACTCTTTTCTCTGATAGTACATCATCACAGTGACTCTTTTCTCTGATAGTACATCATCACAGTGACTCTTTTCTCTGATAGTACATCATCACAGTGACTCTTTTCTCTGATAGTACATCATCACTGTGACTCTTTTCTCTGATAGTACATCATCACAGTGACTCTTTTCTCTGATAGTACATCATCACAGTGACTCTTTTCTCTGATAGTACATCATCACTATGACTCTTTTCTCTGATAGTACATCATCACAGTGACTCTTTTCTCTGATAGTACATCATCACAGTGACTCTTTTCTCTGATAGTACATCATCACTGTGACTCTTTTCTCTGATAGTACATCATCACAGTAACTCTTTTCTCTGATAGTACATCATCACAGTGACTCTTTTCTCTGATAGTACATCATCACAGTGACTCTTTTCTCTGATAGTACATCATCACAGTAACTCTTTTCTCTGATAGTACATCATCACAGTGACTTTTATCTCTGATAGTACATCATCAGAGTGACTCTTTTCTCTGATAGTACATCATCACAGTGACTCTTTTCTCTGATAGTACATCATCACAGTGACTCTTATCTCTGATAGTACATCATCACAGTGACTCTTTTCTCTGATAGTACATCATCACAGTGACTCTTATCTCTGATAGTACATCATCACAGTGACTCTTTTCTCTGATAGTACATCATCACAGTGACTCTTTTCTCTGATAGTACATCATCACAGTGACTCTTTTCTCTGATAGTACATCATCACTGTGACACTTTTCTCTGATAGTACATCATCACAGTGACTCTTTTCTCTGATAGTACATCATCACAGTGACTCTTTTCTCTGATAGTACATCATCACAGTGACTCTTTTCTCTGATAGTACATCATCACAGTGACTCTTTTCTCTGATAGTACATCATCACAGTGACTCTTTTCTCTGATAGTACATCATCACAGTGACTCTTTTCTCTGATAGTACATCATCACAGTGACACTTTTCTCTGATAGTACATCATCACAGTGACTCTTTTCTCTGATAGTACTTCATCACAGTGACTCTTTTCTCTGATAGTACATCATCACAGTGACTCTTTTCTCTGATAGTACATCATCACAGTGACTCTTTTCTCTGATAGTACATCATCACAGTGACTCTTTTCTCTGATAGTACATCATCACAGTGACTCTTTTCTCTGATAGTACATCATCACAGTGACTCTTTTATCTGATAGTACATCATCACAGTGACTCTTTTCTCTGATAGTACATCATCACAGTGACTCTTTTCTCTGATAGTACATCATCACAGTGACTCTTTTCTCTGATAGTACATCATCACAGTGACTCTTTTCTCTGATAGTACATCATCACAGTGACTCTTTTCTCTGATAGTACATCATCACAGTGACTCTTTTCTCTGATAGTACATCATCACAGTGACTCTTTTCTCTGATAGTACATCATCACAGTGACTCTTTCCTCTGATAGTACATCATCACAGTGACTCTTTTCTCAGATAGTACATCATCACAGTGACTCTTTCCTCTGATAGTACATCATCACAGTGACTCTTTTCTCTGATAGTACATCATCACAGTGACTCTTTTCTCTGATAGTACATCATCACAGTGACTCTTTTCTCTGATAGTACATCATCACAGTGACTCTTTTCTCTGATAGTACATCATCACAGTGACTCTTTTCTCTGATAGTACATCATCACAGTGACTCTTTTCTCTGATAGTACATCATCACAGTGACTATTTTCTCTGATAGTACATCATCACAGTGACTCTTTTCTCTGATATTACATCATCACAGTGACTCTTTTCTCTGATATTACATCATCACAGTGACTCTTTTCTCTGATAGTACATCATAACAGTGACTCTTTTCTCTGATAGTACATCATTACAGTGACTCTTTTCTCTGATAGTACATCATCACAGTGACTCTTTTCTCTGATAGTACATCATCACAGTAAATCTTTTTCTCTGATAGTACACCATCACAGTGACTCTTTTTCTCTGATAGTACACCATCACAGTGACTCTTTTCTCAGATAGTACATCATCACGGTGACTCTTTTCTCTGATAGTACATCATCACAGTGACTCTTTTCTCTGATAGTACATCATCACAGTGACTCTTTTCTCTGATAGTACATCATCACAGTGACTCTTTTCTCTGATAGTACATCATCACAGTGACTATTTTCTCTGATAGTACATCATCACAGTGACTCTTTTCTCTGATATTACATCATCACAGTGACTCTTTTCTCTGATAGTACATCATAACAGTGACTCTTTTCTCTGATAGTACATCATCACAGTGACTCTTTTCTCTGATAGTTCATCATCACAGTGACTCTTTTCTCTGATAGTACATCATCACAGTAAATCTTTTTCTCTGATAGTACACCATCACAGTGACTCTTTTTCTCTGATAGTACACCATCACAGTGACTCTTTTCTCAGATAGTACATCATCACGGTGACTCTTTTCTCTGATAGTACATCATCACAGTGACACTTTTCTCAGATTGTACATCATCACGGTGACTCTTTTCTCTAATAGTACATCATCGCTGGAACTCTTTTCTCTGATAGTACATCATCACAGTGACTCTTTTTCTTCATACTTCATATATGTATATTATATGGTTTGTAATGTTAAATTCTTCATGATGTGTTGGTCGTATAGTTACATTTACTGTTCCCCTTTAGAAGCAGTTTGCATCTATAAATAGAGAACCAATTCCTTGCAGTAAATAAATCCGACAGCAGGACAATTTTAAAGACAGATATTCTGTTTAGCTTTGAATGCTTTCTGCGTATGTACTATTCCTGAGCGTTTCTTCGAAGAGGTTTTTAAAATGAAATATGACATATCCAAGTTTTCATCGAATGCTTTTAAGTCTCAACAATCAAACATCCTTCCTGGATGCCATGTAGCTATTCATTCTACTTTTTATTTGAAAGAACCATTTCTATATCTTAATGTTGAATATAACATAATGGGGATTCATAATTTTGAGTCCATGTTATTAATTGATTACCTTTTTGCTACAATCAAAGCTGACTCATGAAAATAATTAACGTTTGCTAGTTTGACATCAAAAAGTTATTCGAAAGGTATCTCAAAGGCAGAAATTGTTTTCGAAACGCAGTCCAGGGTAATATATACTAATTGCTCTTCGAAACCAGAAGAATTTATTACTAAATTGTTTAGTTTTTAGATTGCCATGATTTTAGTATACTGTAAAAAGTTTGATTCCCTTATGCCGCCTTTTTGCAATTTCTTTGGCTGCTTTCTATCTGTGTTCATCACTCTTCATTTATTGCGTTTTTGTTATATTAAACAATTCACAGTAGGGTATTTTCGGTTGAATGGTTGGTTGTTTTCTAGTAAAATGTCACGCTTTAACATTTTACAGTACTGGAAAAATTATTATGGATTGTTCAAAATTGAAACTTTTTTTTATGAAATGGTTAATTAAACCAATTTTTGTTGATTGCAATTGGATTTATTTTAATACACTTATATAGTGATACGTCTTAATCATCCATAAACACTTAGTTTGACAACATTTAGTATTCGTAAGTGCTTCAACGGTTGATTCCCTATTGCCCTCACTTTCTCCAAATTCCTCATCATTTTCCCTGCTGTCAACACATTTTTTTTTGAAAATTCCACATCAACTTCTCATCATTCCCCATCACCTTTTCTCTAATTCCCTATGACTTTTTCCCCATTCCCCATAAATTTCCCGATAAGGTTACAAAAATCCAAAAAAAATCCAAACTGCAAAATAATCCAAAATTAAAGAGATATGAAATTACAAATAATTCAAGATTAAAAAATCCGAGATCACGGAAAAAATCTGTTCTTTTTAAATAAAAAATCAGATTATTTAAAAAAGGATCTTGTAATAAATAAATAACATAAGCAATTTTTTTTATGGAAAAACTAAAATTCTTCCGGAAATTTAACCGATATATTTTGGAAAAGAAATTACGTCCACTATAAATTGTTGTACAAAAGCGAAAATTGAAAACTCAATACCGAACGTATTTTTAGCCATTTCAAAATTTTGAACGTTTTCGGTTACCTTTCTTTTGGTCGAAAACAGGTCTCTTTTCTTTGTTTTTTTGCAGAGTTCAAAAGTGCTGAGTAGGTAAATGTGTTCCATGCCTTGTTCTCTGAACTCACCTGACTTAGGTATACCTTTCTGTTTTTGAGGGTATTTCAATATTACCAGGGTTTTTTTAAATGACCATGATTCCGTGTGATATTTATATTTCTAATGATCAATAAATATTATTTTAACTTTATGTGATAGTGCAATATCTAAAAGGCTAAAACTTCTATTAAATTAGTTAGAATATATCGAAACATGTAGTCAATTTCATTGAAAACTTTTCGTGCAAGATAATGAAAACTTAATTGACTGGTATACATAATTTAATTTATAACCAACAGTTTAACACCATCCTGATTGCTAGAATCATGAGAAATGAAGTACCTTGTATAATGAATTCATTTTTTTTTTAATTAAGTATTTTGTGTAATCTCTCATAAAATAGCCATCACTTTTCTTTTCCTCTCTTCACTCCTACACACGATGGAGAAAGCTCTGCATATTGACCTAGTTGTAGTTCATTATAATTTTATAAAGCAGTTATGCTGCACTTCATGCGACGAAAATCTAACTAAAGTACGATATTCCAAAATATTTCCAACTAAGCAATCTCAATTATCTCCCTAATTTATTACCTATTCATTGAGATAATTTCTTAACTCACCAACATTATTTTCAGAGAGATGAATTCAGTTTGGGTAAATTTTCCAAAAGTTTTTCCTTTAAAAACAAGCGTCTGTTTGTATTAGAAATTCCTCTGGAAAAGAGAAAATGTCTTCTTTGAATTTGTTCCTTGACCTCATTTTCCAATGATCTTATTTTATCTTTAATAGTTCAAATCATATATATTTTCTTCGATGTTTATTTTCAGTTAACTGAATAGAATTAATGTTAAACTTCAGCTAAACTAATCTTCTCAAATTTTCTGATGCTGTTTCATATCCCATTTTGTTTGTGTTTCATTGTTCTTATTTACTATATTTTAGTCAAGCTTATTAATATCCTTCGGTATATAAATACGAAATAATTCTTAGCAAAGAATAGATATAATGGAAGCCCTCCTTCTTCAAAATTATTCTCAAGACTAAGGGACCCGTTCCAAAATATTGACTTTTTTTACAAAGAATATTTATTTATGAAAACTAAAATGTGTGGACGCATATTTTCTAAAAGATTAATTTTAGCTATCATATAATTTGATGTTTATTAACAGCAATATAATATATCTAATATACACAAGCTTGAAAAGCCTAATGCAAGCATATTCGACAGTAATTCCACTCTATTCAAACATATTGTCTTAGCTCGAGTAAGAGGTCTTACAGGCTTTTCACTTTGGTCTGATGAAAGCAGCAGGCGGGTCAAATACTTCGCATAAAGAAATAAGAGGTGAATTCAATTGAAACCGGAAGTAATTCGTGGTGGGTATTAGATTTAATCCCCTCAGGGATTTGTGTGCGAGTGTTGGCCTACTATTGTTTACTGCTTTCTTCGAATGGTCAATTTGTCAAATAAAAAATATTGAGAGAAGAACAGTATTTCGAAATTGAAATCATTTTTTTTTTTCAAAATCAGACTAGAGCTTTTCACCAAACAACATTTTATTTTGAACAGATTTGAAGATGGATTTTTATTTTTTATTCTTCATTCCTATTATCAGAATTTGACTATGGAATTATATATATTTTTTTCTCAATTAATAATGATTTACAGTTGCGATCAAAACTAAGGGACAAAAATTTAAAAAGCTGTATCTTCATAAATATTGGTTTTAAAATCATGAAATTTCAGTATGTTGTAAACATATTAGTATAGTACTACATACTATAAGCACAATTGATTTGAAAGACAAATAAAAAACTTATGCCATTATTAATTTTATTTGTGAATAAGAAACGTTCAAAACTAAGGGACACATTGTTAAAAATTATTGAAAACAGATTTTGACATCCGGTTTTCTGTTATTCAGAGTAAGAAATAGATGTGCCAAATCATTTGTAAACACTCTGTCTCGATCAATCATGGCTAACAGGCAAAAAGTTGATGATGCTCTCCGTATGACTATTATTAAGTTGCACAAACAGAATTTAAGTGTCCGAGAGATTGCAGAAAGAGTTAATCGTTCGAAGAGTGTCATTGGAAGAATTGTGAAAACTTATGAAGATTCTGGCCGTGTCCTGAGTCCTAACAAGATTGGCCGACCCAGGAAAACGTCTGCTAGGCAAGACAGAGCCGTCCAACGCATAGTATTAAGGGAACGTTTCACAACCGCTGCAGCAATTTCTAGGCAAATGAAAGATACAAACACTACTGATGTGGCCAGATCAACTGTCTCGAGACGCCTGCAGGAGATAGGCTTATTTGCAAGAAGGCCTAGGAAGAAACCATTGATAAATCGAAAGAATAAAATGTCGAGGTTACAGTTTGGAAACAAACATGTGAATTGGTCTGAAGAACAGTGGTCAAAAGTGTTTT
The DNA here is from genome assembly GCA_947561585.1 of Caprella mutica. Taxonomy (NCBI): domain Eukaryota; kingdom Metazoa; phylum Arthropoda; class Malacostraca; order Amphipoda; family Caprellidae; genus Caprella; species Caprella mutica. Next base: position 6,655 of record CANNZV010001015.1, read on the forward strand.
TCAGCGATGAGAGAAAGTTTAATTTGTTTCAAAATGATGGGAAAAACTATGTTAGGAGGTCTGCAAGTGAAGTATTGAACCCAAAATGTACGAAAAAAACGGTCAAGTTTGTAGGTGGAAGTGTGATGGTTTTTGGAATGTTTTCAATTCAAGGTACGTCTCCTCTTGTTCGTTTGAATACTCGAGTCAATGCTTCCATCTACAAAAATCTATTGGAAGATCATGACTTAGTACCCATTATTAACAATTCAGGCATAAATGGGGCAATTTTCATGCAGGATAATGCACCGTGCCACAAAGCTAAGAGTGTTTTGAGTTTCCTACAACAGCAAGATTTCGAAATAATGGATTGGCCAGATCAAAGTCCTGATCTAAATCCCATAAAAAATCTGTGGAAGACACTTGGAGAAAAGGTAATGGCTCGAAACCCAGTTAACACCGATGATTTGTGGGACAAACTTCAAGATGAATGGACCAAAATCTCTGTTAATGAGTGTCGTAAACTTATCCAATCCTGTAGTCGCAGATGTGCTGCAGTGGTCCAAAGCAAAGGATTATTCACAAAATATTAATTATTGAGCTTACTTTCTCGTTCAATGTGTTAATTTCCCAAGTTTTCAAGTTTGTGTCCCTTAGTTTTGAACGTTACTTATTCACAAATAAAATTAATAATGGCATAAGTTTTTTATTTGTCTTTCAAATCAATTGTGCTTATAGTATGTAGTACTATACTAATATGTTTACAACATACTGAAATTTCATGATTTTAAAACCAATATTTATGAAGATACAGCTTTTTAAATTTTTGTCCCTTAGTTTTGATCGCAACTGTATGTATCGAACGGCTTTTTCTTTTTAAACAACAAAAAGAGCAATATAGAAATGTCTGCCATTAAAATTTATTGAAACAGCTGATTGACAAATGTATAATGTAATCTGAATCTTGTTGAACGATTCCTATTATGTTTTCTTACTGTAAAAACAGTTCTGGATTAAATTCCAATTACATGAATTAATGCTTCAGAATATAAAAAGAATAAAGAAATGAGGCTAAAATTCATCTATTCTGATGAAATTAAAAGGCTTTGATGAGAGAAAATCCATGAATATTTACCGTTTTTACAAAATACTACCTGTGTACTTTAATCACTCTGCATAATTAGTGACTGAATGGAGTGGCGATGCGATTGTGAGTTACAACAACTGAAACGATTACAACAACTGAAACGATTAGAACAACTGAAACGATTACAACAACTGAAACGATTACAACAACTGAAACGATTACAACAACTGAAACGATTAGAACAACTGAAACGATTACAACAACTGAAACGATTACAACAACTGAAACGATTAGAACAACTGAAACGATTACAACAACTGAAACGATTACAACAACTGAAACGATTACAACAACTGAAACGATTAGAACAACTGAAACGATTACAACAACTGAAACGATTACAACAACTGAAACGATTACAACAACTGAAACGATTACAACAACTGAAACGATTACAACTGAAACGATTTGAAGAGTCTGGAAGAATGTGTTTAGAAACAATGAAGAATGAATTTTTTATTCCAGAAATTGTTCGATTGATATCGTGAATGTTCATGGCATAGTTACATATTATTTGCATTGCTATATGAAAATAGTGATTTAACATAATAATTTGGTATATCAGAATAATATTCTAATTTTTGAAGATTGAATAATGTTGGTACATGCATGATTGTTAATTCACTTCCGGTAGTCTCTTAAACTTTTCCCAGTCAAAAAAGCAATATTCCTGGGGTATTCATTTTACTTTTCACCTAAGTACTTTGTTTTGATCATTGTACTATATATGGTTTGTACTATACATACATAAGTCCTGGATTGATAGTTATTATACAAATCAAATTATAGTATTTGATTTGTTCTTTTCTTTGAAACTACTTTGTGATGTCAATTCTTCAATCGAAAATAAATATGTTTAACTATAATGATTGCTTTCTATTATACACATTTTATTAATGAGTTGATAAACATTATTTTCGTTCAACTGTAACAATAAACTATAGAATAGCATGTATTAATTATATATGTACTATACAAAATATACTATGAAAATATACTATATTGAAATAGTTTAATTTGATAATAATTTAAGTAATTTCCACACTCTTATAATATTAATCATACTGTATAATATTAATATAAATATACTAGCTGAACCCGTGGCAATTCTTCTTAATTGGGAAATAAACAAGAAGGTTTTGATTTTGGCCCAATCAACCAATAAATCCTTGTCTGCTTAATTAACGCATTTTGTTACGAAGTGACCGACTGACACCGCTTATTTTATCATAGTATATAAATTATGTATATTATACCCCACCTTCACTTCCCCCAACTTCACTTCCCCATCCTTCCCTTCTCCCACCTCTACTTCCACCACCTTCACTTCTCCCACCTCTACTTCCACCACCTTCACTTCTTCCCCCTTCACTTTTCCCACCTCTACTTCCACCACCTTCACTTCTTCCCCCTTCACTTTTCCCACCTCTACTTCCACCACCTTCACTTCTCCCACCTCTACTTCCACCACCTTCACTTCTCCCACCTCTACTTCCCCCCCCCCCCTTATTTCCCCCACCTTCACTTAATAATAAGCCACTCACTACTATAGTAAGCAACACACTCTATCGTATTAATATATAAATATCTATATCATAATATATACTAGTTACATATTAATGCAAATCATTAGCGTGATAGTTACTATAGAGACAGACGAATTATTATTTATGCAAAACTAATTACATATAGCTATACATATCTTTATCATAATGCTTCAGTATCAATTGTTTGTAACTTTTCATATTATATTTACACTAATTCTCTTTAATATACTCTATGTATTATTACCCCCTTTTCAGTTCTATTAATTTAATCAAACTAATTAGATCTTGTCTCGAATTTGATAATAATATTCGAAAAATAACTATGTTATTAAATACACTTATCAATATCTATTTATTATCTTGAATTCAATTTAATGGAGTAGTTATTTTTTTAATATGGTTAGTTTCAAGTTAACGAACATTTCAAACTTTTCGGCTGTATAAGAAAAGGGATATAATAACAATAATATTATTCTATAATTTTTTCTCAAACGATAGGAAATCTGGAGCTGTAACACAATTTAAAATGGTTTAAAATTACCATCTAGGAAGAGAGGTGTTATTTTGATCTCAATAGCCTTAATGCGAGACAACGTTGATGGTTCTATTTTGAATTCCTAGACGAACATTCACGAGGCTGATATTTTGCATGCTGTAATCAGCTTATGATTAATATTTAAACGCCATGAGGCATACTAAAGAAGCAGCTGTGATACAATAGATGAAGACATTGCTGATAGTGTGCAAAGAGATGGTTATAGTGGGCTGTTAGAAGATTAAGGGGGGCCCACAAATGCCTATTTGGCCTCATCCTAGTTATTTATTTATAACACAGCTGAAAAAAACTTAATTTGTCTCGTAACTTTTTTTCTATTGGTCTATTGTGATATTATGGAAACCAAGTAAGTAGGATATATTGAAATTTAATGTAGGTACTATCAAAAATATTAGTCTCCGCATGATGTAAGTTTCTCAAATCACAGGTATTAATTTCCTTTTATTTCAAATTTTACAGATTTGTCATCGTGTATTCAGTTCATTTTTTTAAATATTTACAAGCATTACAATTATAGAGGTTTCAATAGGAAATGTTAAACTAGTAAAACATTTCAAATCAGATGAAAGAACAAGAAATTTATTAAAGAGTCCAGCATTTGTCTCTAGAACTCAGTGAAGATAAAAGTACCAAAGGAAACGGTTGAAAGACAGTTTAAGTTGATTACAAAGGTACAACAAGTGGGCGTCCTCCTTCTCCATGATACAACATGTGATTTCAAAAGCGTCTGCTCTAGATTTCTATAACTTCAGATCGCCTATATTCAATTAGGTATTCCAACACCTGTTGCCGGATATATAAAAGGCCATAGGTATTGTTTACTAATCTGAATATAAACACTAATCCATCGTATTTATTTCTTCTACTAAATGTTATAATGATATTGCAATATTAATTTGCCTTTTGTTGTGTAATTATAATTCAATAGCACAATGGATGCTGTTGATAGGGAGCATATTTTCAAACAAGTTTGAACATTCTCTTTAACTCATTAGTAACTTCTGCTTATATCATACATAACTTAGTTGATACTTTAAATAACTCGTATGTGTTTCTCATAGGTATTTACTTAACCAAACACTCCTCCCCACTGAACACTTCATACCCCACCAAATCCCCAGATAAAGAGCCTCTTTCTCCCCAACACTTATCGATTCACTGGACAACAGAACACCCCACCCCTCTCCCTCTTTTCTCTCTTCCCCTACCCCACATTTCACCTGGGGGTGGGGGGTATTGCTTCACCTGCCACACGATATGGATAGGTACCTTTCAAGGGATTTTGGGAGTATTTATGCGCTAGGTAACGTCATCTCCTGGGCATTGAGGCACCATCTCTGGCGTCATATTCCTATTTTCATATACTCTTGTTATTGCCAGTATCTATAAATCTTAATAAATGGCTCATAAAGAACTATTTCTATCAGTTATATTTCAATAACATTAAAAACTTTGTATAATATTTATACATTGTAATTTTTTGCAAAATATTTTAAATCTCACCTCTAGCTTTTAGTATTTGTTAATTGATGTATTTATACTTTTAACAATGAGTTCAATGCATTTACAACCATTGTTTATTCATGCTCTTTAAAAAAGCATATTGTTTGTAGCTATTTTTACAACATCCTTTTGTCGTGTATTTTGATGTTAAACACGCGTACTAAAAGTGTTCATCGCGACTCTTCATAAATATTTAAAGCTACAAGTTAATGTCCCACTAATTAAATTGAAATACAGATTCACGAACATGAAACATCAATTCGATTTACGTTAACGGTGTAATAATTTGCAATATCAATTACACAACTTTTTTATGTTTCATATGATTATTTTTTCTTAATATTTTTTTTGTTACATAAATAGTTTCTTTTCCCAATCATTATTGAATTTTACGAGCTAATAAATAACATATACTTTTTGCTGCTATTCATATGCTAAGATAACATATTTCCTTTGGCATTTCTTAATGATTATTCCATTCACTATATTTAATATCACGTTCGTCATATCTTATTTTATAACTTTCAATCCTGTCGTTATATTACGTTTATCTTCTTAATGCATGTGCCCGTAGAAAAAGATATGATGGAGCCATCGAAGATTATAAAGGTATCTAACAAGATCTTCCATGGCCCCGTCATAACACTCTTTCGTGGGTAGCAGCAGCTCATTGGGAGAATTCTCTGTTGTCTTTGGGAGGGACGTGCAATTTTGCCAATCTGATGTTTTGAGATTTGAATTAGGTATCAGTTTCTCATTTCCTTTGTAATCATGCATGTGACAGTTATTATGGGTAGAAGTTTATGCAATAAAACGTAGTGTAACTGTTAGAAAGATTTGTGTAATTGTATATAGGTAGGACTAAAAAATGTTGAATTATATATGAATGAATTAGAAGCTAGGAACTTGTTTGTCCTTTCATGGTATGTTTTTGGCGATTTATTTTTTGATATACTTCAACGGTAGGTTGTTGACTGATATATGGGTTACTTAGTTAAAATTTCAAATGTGAAATAAGTTTCTAAACCGTTGCAATAGCTTCAATTTTTAGGTAACGTTATATTTTTAGCTTTTCATTGTGCAACTGAATTTATAATTATTTTGACTTCAAAAAATTTATCACCCCACTTTAAATCAAATATTTGCTATCTTTAATAAGCTATAATGTTCATGAATATTCTTGTTTGCTTATACACGGAAAGGATATATACATATGAAATATAATACATTTGAAATATTTACATGGTATATAATATATACATGGGAAATATAATATGAATTTTATTAATTCTGTATTATCTGATGGACTAAAAGTATTTTTGAAATCTTGGATGATATTGATTTTGCATTAATCACTATTTCAATATAATATATAACATTTTTTGATCTAGAGTGCAGACAAAAATCGGGACAATTACGTAGGCACTTCATTACGGCGCTGTTAAAATCAGGTTCAATTCGCTAGATTTCTTCCCCGATGGATGCCTTGAGCTGGAGTATTGTTGCTTTTCCACTTCGAACTTTTCCTTTTAAGTATTCCCAAAAGAAAAAGCAGTCAAACGGTGATAGCAAGGAGAGAACAGTTTTGAAGTAAGTTTTTATATACCTGAATGAAAAAAAAAGTATACCAAAACATATATTCTGTCGTTATCATGCAGGAATTTTATTTAAAATACATCAAAGGAATAATTATTTCAGCTTAAGAAGATGTGAATCCACTGCAAACAAATCTTATATATTACATAAAGATATATTGTTATGTAACTTCGAATGATTAAAGGCAAATAAATGCATTGGTATTCATTTGTGCATAGATATCATATTACGTCACTCGAAAGCTTATTGCGGTTTACACAGGCAGTAACTTGATTGATGTATTCATGAATTTCTACATCTTCATTATAACTCTAATTAAGTTTACCTTTGAAATCTTGGTTTCAATCAAATCTGTGAAACTGAAAGATGGCATTGTTCGATTTCTATTATTCTTCAATTACATCATGTACCACAATACCAAATGAAATAGTTCATCAAACAAAGCGACATCTTACGTGGAGAATAACAATCATATCACCACAAAGATGTCAAAAGTACAACTCTTTGTTCAAGCTCTTGTTGTAACTATAATGCTGATTAATCGGGAAAATGTATTCAAAATGATATAGATAAAGCACAAATAGTGTAATTCACAGCGAAAATATTCAAACGGAAATAGTTTTTTGTTTGGCAAAATATTAGAAACTTAAAATAGTACTCTAGAAAGTTAATGATTGAACATAGTTAAGATTATAGTGAATATTAAGTTTTTGAATAGAGCATAATAAATCATTTCCTTTACTATTATTTATTCTAATAAAAATAATCTATGTAGCTAGTATCAAGAAAACAAATATAATATAAATAGTTAATTTACTAATCATATGGTTAATTTCAATTATAACATTCATGATACTATCAAAAAAAACAATTTAATTTAATTCAAATTTCAGTTAACTTAATAATCATTTTTCATTAGTTGTCCATTTCCACATCTGTTCTATACATTTGTGGAGAGTTAAATTTAACTCGCTAACGTTAGCCATGATTTTTATAAAAGTTGTTTTCTCTTTTGCAACTCATGGCTTGCATACCTTCTCGAATTGGATTGTCACTTCGTCTAACTTCACCTGATTGAATATTTCACACAGAGATTCTGTTTCAAACCGACTTCATGGATTTTTTCTGTAAGAGACTCCACTGAAATATAAAAGAAATTTTTGATGCGATGGGATTGAGTTTCGTTTGATAAAATAATTTATAATAATAATAAATTATTTTTATTTCCTCATTAGGCAATAGGAATAAGTTAGTGAAATAATTTTATTGATTATGTATCTTCTACCAATTATTCATACCTTTATTATTAATTTTAATTGCTTAATTCACAGAAGTGGAACTATAAAGAAATATATCTAACATAATATTATATTATTTGTTATTATAGTTCTTTGATATTTGAGATGAAAGCAAAAATTGTGATTTATTTCGAATTGTTTCATATGCAAATTTTCAAAATAAATATGCTTTTTGACGCCATCCAAAACACATAATTAGGTATGATGATGAACAATTCCTCCACAGAAATTAAATTATTCACATTTTTCATTGTTATTTACTTTTAGAGGAAAAATTCAATTTTTAATTTTATTGCTATCATGATTTACAAGAAAATAATAACTTATCTTAATAAACAACCTAAAAAAATATATTTAGATCCACTACAATCCCTTTATCTGTTACAACACAAAAGCAGGTAATTTCTTATTCCATTTGATGTATTATTTTTAACTGCATCTTCCCTGTTGTTCCATCATTCCTACATTCCATGAATATTTTACATTGAACTGTGTCCATTTTATATAACAAACGTTTGATTGTTTTAGCTTTTCTTTGATCTTCAATTGGCTGTCGGAGTTTTTGCTCCTGAATTCATATTTGTAGAACAATAGGAAATGATTCGAATTTTTTACAGCTGAAGAGTAATGGAATTTTATTTAAAAGTGATAGAATTCGTTGTTCCATTTAACATTTAGTTTACTCTGATTCAATTTATATGTATGTAGATGTAGTTAATCTAACTAATGTATTTTGTAACAACGCTAGTGGTTTGTGTACCATGATATATAAACATTTCCCAATGTGTTTGAATATACAATATTCATATGATATAACATGTCCGGAAGATGCTTATAAATAGTTAATACCCATTCAACTATAATTCATATTAAAAGGACAACGTATTATATAATATATGTATAAATAAAAATAGGTTGAAATTGGCTCTCGATTTTACAAATCTCAATAATGCCTGATAAAAGGTACAATGATTATAATCAGTTAATTCTTTCATTAGCTCCCATTCAAAATGAGACCTCCATTCATCATCATACAGATCTTTTAGCAAAACATTAGATAATATACCTTAACACGTGTCTGTTAATTACAGTTATGCATGGCAGGAAAGCTTAGATCAAGGTAGTCATTTTCACACCGCGTTAGTTTAAATTGAAAGGTCAATTTGAAGGCAAAGGTCAGGTTAAGGTTATTGCTTCAACCACCTGTGACTGCGTGGCCTTGCGACGCTATGATCCGTGTCTTGAAATCGATTGCACGGATGACTTTCAATTTTTTGCGTTAAAGTTGAACTGTTTGCTCGATAAATATAGTCAATAAAGTTGAAATATGGATTTCCATTCAGAGATTCTGAACTGTATTATTTCAGCTGAAATATCATATATCACGTATTAAATTATTATGGTAATTATCATTGAGAAATTATTGATTTATAATATTTTTAAAACAATAAGAAAATTTGATCTTGTTTTCTTTTTTTAGTTCGATCAATAAAATTATATTTGTGACATTTAGTTTTCATTCTGCCAATTATTGAGCATGAGCAAAATGAAGTAGAAATTTATTCACTTTGAATAAATAGCCAACAAATTCCCAGTGATTAAATAATTGTCTTAATTCTCAAAATATTGATATCTTGAGTTGTGATTCTATTTTAATATTCATTATTATCTTTATAATTTATTACATGATATTCAACTTCAGCTATCTCAAAAACACAGATACGGTAACAGATTTTGATATTACTTTTTGTTTACTTTATCAGAACTGCATTCACGGAGTAGCTTTCTGCATTCACGAGCTTTGTCACCGACGGTGGTAGATGGTTTCTTTCATGGAGACACCTCCCATTCTGACTTCTTCTCTCAGTCCTTTGTATTTAATTTCCTTTTGACGTCAGCAATATGGTCTTTGGTTCCCAAGTAGACATGAACACCTACTATATGTATTTTTTTCATGTTTTTGATGATTTAACCTTCTAGCGCCCACCGTTCTTTGGAAAGGACAATAGAAAAACATAAATAACTTTTCAATTTAGTCCATTCAATCATATTCTCGTAATAAGAAGCGTAAAAATAAATGTAGACTGAGCCAAATTTTTATTTCAGATTTGAATTACCCAAAGTTCTTCACAAAAGATATTTGACTTTTTCTAATGAAGAGACTTTTTTTTCTTTCGAAAAAATTAGCAATGTGTCATGGGCGGTAAAGGGTTAATGGGTGATGTTTCCTTTATTTGATGTAAAATTTCCTCCTCGACACTACACTTTGTCAAACATAAAAAGAAACTATCATATTTCAACTATAACTGTGTTTGCACAAGTTAAGATCTTTCTTTCATTTTTATTTTTGTGGTTTTGATATTTCAATTTATTATAATTGCCTCGCTGTGCTCCACAACCATTTAAACATTTTAGTAAAATATATTCAAAATACATAAAATGAAACCTAGTTGCTAACAGTCTTCTCTTTTTTTACTATTTATATATCACACGATTTAATAAATTGTGGTACCGTTTTAATCTTGTAAAAGTCTTCGTTAGAATACCATCTTAGAAAAGAGCTACTTTGATGCTAATTTCTAAAATAACAGTTTTCTAATTTACTATTATTTTTAAAAAAATACAATTTTTCTGTCGTTTTCTCTTATTTTTCTCTATTGAACAATACTAGATAAATCTACAAGCATTAAAAATCATTTACATAAATATTAAAAATAAAAAAATCCTTGGTATTAATATGAAATAAATAATCTGTGAATTAATATTAGAGGTAGACTTCTCTTTTCAGTACGTATATTGCATATATATATTATATACCTGTTTCCAGTAAGTCCTTGTGTGGCAGGAGAATAACAGCATTTCTCTGGACAGTTAGAAGTCTTCTCACCACCCAACAGGCGTCACTCCATCTGTACGTGTTAACGTTATTGCGTCAATGTATTAGCTGTTGTTGAGCCATCTTTCTTCCTTGCCAATCTTTTTGTGTTGCTAACCCATATTCATCAATCTAGAGACTGGATATGAGATTTCACAGAGTATTTGACATATACAGACCACTTCAAATGGTACATATCGTTTAATCTGACTTGATTGTTTTTCTGACTAGAAATGCCTCTTCAACCTTAGATAATGAAGAGTTTCAACACTTTTTTAAAAACATTTTCAGTGACGTTGGTTTATATCTATTTTAAGTTATATAATTAACACAAGAAATTTGTGCCTAACAAACAAATATGGCTTTCAACATGCAGTGCTCAGGTGGATAATGTATTTTCTGCACATCAGGTTTCGTTTGATGAAGCTATTCAGCAGAGCTTAACATCTGGCTTTTGTATGAAGCATCCTTGATTCTCTCACATAAGCAATGTTAGTCCAGGATTTACAATAGGAATATAGAGAACTAGTTTCTTTGAAATTCTGTTCTGATCCTGGTTAATCTTATAGCTGTGTTCACATCTATCGCAGGTAGGAATACCAAATTATTTAAACTGTAATTAGCAATAATGAATTCACATAAGTATCAATATATTACGTACATTTTATTTTATAATTTACTCAATCATGGTTCATTTGTCAACACATTTTTTTTTTTTTTGTTATGTAAACTGTTGACCTGTTCCTCTAATACTAAAATGAACAGCAGTTGTTTTCATATGTTTCGATCTTCTCGAATAAATATGTTCGAAAATTTTCCAGCTTTACAGATCTTCATCCAAGTCGAGCCCATTCGTTAAGCTTTGACAGAATCATCTGATATGTAAACCTTCACGACAGTGAATGTTACATCAAGTAACTTCAACTCTTTCATTTTAACCAATATCAGGACTTAATTACCTGATGGTAAATATCTTTAATAGTTACCCAAGTGACTTTTTCTTAGTCACTATTCCCGCATGAATTATTTGCCTCTTGGTAACGTGTATAAATTATATAAGACTTCCATCACCTGCCAACAATAATGTCTTCATAAGTCCGCTCGCTTATTTTGTCGCTTCTGTCAAAACAAATGTATTTTAATGGTGTCTTCGTTTGAGGAAGTGAAAGGCTTGGTTTTTCCCCTAAAGGGGCAGTGCCACCTCTTCGCTCTTACACTCCGGCCGTATGCATTATACAGAATACGCTTCCTAAACCAGGAAAGCTCAGTGAGCCACTTTTGTTCACCCGGAAGTGCCAGAGCTCCAATGAATTTATCAAATAGTGAAATCTGATTTGGCCATCTTACCGATTGAGCCTCTAATAGCAAAATATTAGCTTGCCATCTTCCAGAGAGGATAAATAATCTCTCTATTGGAAGGTTTACACACATTTTACTGTTAAGTAGGATGAGTTTTTTGATACTTAAATCGATACTTAGTGTACGGTAGTATTTGCTGAGTGATATATTTCAGCATGAATCACAAAGATTGATAGACATAAGAGACAATTGAGTATAAAATAATAGAAATTATTGTATCACCGCTAAATTGTTACTCAATATAATGTGTTTTATATTATTTCTATATATTCACGCGTAACAATTTATCAATCTCGAATTATTAATATTGAACTTTTTTATGCCAGTTAGTACCATGTAATCTTCATTATTCCGTGACTTCCGGTACTGAATTGTAATAGGTCATGTTGTTGGCACAAGCGTGTACCAATCAATTTCGAATTGACATCAGAGTGACTGTAGTTGTGTCTCGGTTAGTGGGACATTCGGTCTTTAACTGCACCAGACACGACTTAATTGCCACACTTTAGAACTCAAAGATGTGAACATAAATCTTGGCATGTTATATTCGCTGTCGTTGATACCTTATCCAGAATCCAATGATTTAACTCCACTAATTCAGCCCCATCAAATTTTTCTTTTGTGTCTCAAATTAGAAAAGCTATCGTTACTTCTGATTGAGATTTCTTCCCTTTGAGAAATCAGATAGTAATGAGGAAGCTTCCGATATTTTCCATTTCTGATCCCGGAAACAGTCGATCGTAAATGAGTAACTTGAGTCTAACCCATCGAATGTTATTGGAATTGTATTTCTGATTGAGTTAATTATATAGTTGCTATTGGCATATTGAAAAATACGTTCAGTGACTATTTGTATTGGATTTGTAGTAGGTACTTCTTTTCATTATTCATACGCTATAGTTTTGTATAGTAGATTGAAATATCGTTGTGGGCGTGGTCATCTATCCCATAAAACTACAGCCCTTGCGATTTTGCAGTCCGTGAGACAATGATTTAAATAGTTACATGGATATTCGCTGTATAAAGATATTTAGCCAGAGAAAAATAACGTGATGTCACTCGTTATAATTAAATTATAAATGCCTATCCTGTACAGTCTTGTAGATCTTCAAAAAGACATATTGAACAATCTTTATATGTGTTCAATTTTCAATATATTCAATGCTAAAGAGTCAATGTATGAAGTGTCAACACAGTGATGAAGAAAACAGACCATGCTCGTATGAACTCCCTTCAATTATATCCGAAACAATTCAACAAGAACTTGCAACTTTTTAATATCCCTGTACCTGCCCACCTAAATTTGATTGAAGAAAATGCAATGAGAGGAGAGGGTGATTTAGATGGAAGGAGAGGGGGATTTAGATGGAAAGTGAGGGGGATTTAGATGAGAGGAGTGGGACAATTAGATGGGTAAAGAGGGGGTTTAGATAGGGGGTGGGAGGGCTATTAAGATGAGAAGTGCTGTATTTATGCAATGCGCAGTAATACCCCTTCATGTGCGCAGTGATACCCCTTCATGTGCGCAGTAAAACAAGCTATACACTCACTAAAATTTACGCACGAAAAATTGTCAATAAGTATTTTATTTATTTTTGTATTATTGCAAAACTGGTTGAGAGCCATCCTCATTCATGATAATTTCATCACGAGAAAAAGAGTTTTTAAAGTAAATTTAGATTTTAAGTAAGTACAGAGTTTGCGGGATTGTGCGCGGTGATACCCCGTCCAACCCTAATGTAAATAGTCTTCGCGTCACTCTCAAGTAAGACTATCTGTGTAACTATTTATTTAAATCGTTGGGCAATAGAAAATGTATTAATATCCTATTCTGGGTCCGAAGTAATGATCTTCAATATGATACAGTTTTTTTCAATATGATACAGCTTTTTCCAATATGACACAGCTTTTTTCAATATGATACAGCTTTTTTCAATATGATACAGCTTTTTTCAATATGATACAGCTTTCTTCAATATGATACAGCTTTTTTCAATATGATACAGCTTTTTTCAATATGATACAGCTTTTTTCAATATGATACAGCTTTCTTCAATATGATACAGCTTTTTTCAATACGATACAGCTTTTTTCAATATGATACAGCTTTTTTCAATATGATACAGCTTTTTTCAATATGATACAGCTTTTTTCAATATGATACAGCTTTTTTTCAATATGATACAGCTTTTTTCAATACGATACAGCTTTTTTTCAATATGATACAGCTTTTTTCAATATGATACAGCTTTTTTCAATACGATACAGCTTTTTCAATATGATACAGCTTTTTCCAATATGATACAGCTTTTTCCAATATGATACAGCTTTTTCCAATATGATACAGCTTTTTTCAAAATGATACAGCTTTTTCCAATATGATACAGCTTTTTCCAATATGATACAGTTTTTTTCAATATGATACAGCTTTTTTCAATATAATACCGCTTTTTTCAGAATGATACAGCTTTTTCGAATCTTTATCATTTGAAAAATAAATCATTATTTACAAATGGTTTTCGCATTTATATACACTTCTAATGTGATATACCGGTTGATCCACCTAGGGTTAACCGATAACGAAACGTTATAAAACGTAAACCAATAGTGATAGAACCCTCTACTTTCCGTCATTATTTCAGAAAATACTTCAAGTTTTTGTGGTAGTAAAATAAAATTTCTACCTAAATATTTATTCAAGCACAGCCCTCAACATGACCTCCCTCTATTTCCAGGCATTTCTGAAATCACCGCTGGTACCCCCATCATAACCTGCCAGTACATTTCTTCGGTGATGTGCCCTACGAAGGCTGTTTCAATCCTTGTCTTTAGCTCGTCAATTATTGTTTTGAACTTGATGAACTCCCATAACAACAAATCACAGGAGTTTAGGTCCGGTGAACATGGAGGCCATGGCATGTTGAATGGACGAAAATTTACCGAATAGCTGGATATGGGCCGAGGTTCTCCCACCATGCATGGCCTCAATGTTCACCATAATTAAACCCCTGTGATTTCTTATTATGGGAGTTCATCAAGTCCAGAACAATTGACGAGCTAAAGACATGGATTGAAACGGCCTTCGTAGGGCACATCACCGAAGAAATGTGCAGGCAGGTTATGATGGGGCACCAGCGGCAATTCCAGAAATGCCTGGAATTCGACGGATTTCATGTTGAGAAATTTTATTTCACTACCACAAAAACTTGAAGTATTTTCTGAAAAAATGGCGGAAAGTAGAGGGTTCTATCACTATTGGTTTACGTTTTATAACGTATTGTTTTCGGTCACCCCTAGGTGGAACACCCGGTATATGATACATTTATCTGGTAATTTGTTATCCTGTCTTTATATATTCCTCTATGGGGTGCATTTTAGCTTATCTGAGAGTAAAACAATTTTAACTGTATCTGTTTTTGCTCATGATGTAACTTTTGATCGAGACTACAGAGTTTGATGTGTAAAACATTATAGCTAGAGAAAGTTAGATACATAATTTCATTCCGATCTTAAACCTAAATACTTACCAAGATTCTATCCTTCAAATCCTATTCTTATTTATTATTAATCATTCACTTCATTCTTAACGATTTGGGAAAATGTTTCTAGGACTTTTCTCATTGTTTAATCACCACATTATCACTGCATACAAATAATGAATTGCATCGAATCTTCTGCAAGCTCATTGAAAATTTAATTACGAATCGCTAATGATTAGTCAATCAATATTTCATTGGCTAACTCTGATTACTTTCGAATGTAATCGAAATAGCAGTCGCCATCTGTTGAAATTTGTCATTCAATCTTTCATGACGACGGAAATATATTTTCACAATCAATATTCAACAGTAATTTACATAGTATAAAATTCTATCACAATATCCCCAATAGAGCACTCTTATCTGAGTAAGAGTGCTCTTGTTGCTGCTATAAGAGCTAAGAAGGCTCTTAATGCTGCTATAAGAGCTAAGAGTGCTCTTACTGCTGCTATAAAAACTAAGAGTGCTCTTAATGCTGCTATAAGAGCTAAGAGTGCTCTTAATGCTGCTATAAGAGCTAAGAGTGCTCTTAATGCTGCTATAAGAGCTAAGAGTGCTCTTACTGCTGCTATAAGAGCTAAGATTGCTCTTACTGCTGCTATAAGAGCTAAGAGTGCTCTTAATGCTGCTATAAGAGCTAAGAGTGCTCTTACTGCTGCTATAAGAGCTAAGAGTGCTCTTACTGCTGCTATAAGAGCTAAGAGTGCTCTTACTGCTGCTATAAAAGCTAAGAGTGCTCTTAATGCTGCTATAAGAGCTAAGAGTGCTCTTAATGCTGCTATAAAAGCTAAGAGTGCTCTTAATGCTGCTATAAAAGCTAAGAGTGCTCTTAATGCTGCTATAATAGCTAGGAGTGCTCTTAATGCTGCTATAAGAGCTAAGAGTGCTCTTACTGCTCCTATAAGAGCTAAGAGTGCTCTTACTGCTGCTATAAGAGCTAAGAGTGCTCTTACTGCTGCTATAAGAGCTAAGAGTGCTCTTACTGCTGCTATAAGAGCTAAGAGTGCTCTTACTGCTGCTATAAGAGCTAAGAGTGCTCTTACTGCTGCTATAAGAGCTAAGAGTGCTCTTACTGCTGCTATAAGAGCTAAAAGTGCTCTTTATGCTGCTATAAGAGCTAAGAGTGCTCTTACTGCTACTATAAGAGCTAAAAGTGCTCTTTATGCTGCTATAAGAGCTAAGAGTGTTCACAGGTCCAAGTCACGAGTTCAGTCAGTCTAAACTGTTCCCCACCTGTTAGATTATAAGACTCTGACGCCAGGGCCCCACCCCTCCCTTCCTCCTGCCAAGACCCCCCCCCCCTTCCCCTCTGCTTCCTATATCTCTTTTATTCCCCACATTTTACCATTGTTGTCCAATATATTCGAGCAAGGTTATCCAACTTAATCTTAGCCTAGATTAACATATATTGCATGAGAAGATATGCGATTATTCTGTGAGATCATAACTCATTAGCTGCAGTAACTTTGAATAAGTATGAATAAATTAACATTATTATTTGTTTACACAAATCACTATTGTTTTTACCTTAACTGTCTATGAGTAACTGTAGTAACATGCTGGGTGGTTTGTGATAGAGGATATTGTGGTGGTCGACTGTATCTTTAAAGGTGTAAAATGTAAGGGTGGGTGAGGTCGACACACCCCCGGACAACCCTCTTAATATCCTAGTGTCAGAGAGTGCTTGCTTTCATCACACGCCAAGAAGGGTAACGTTACCTTTCTCCACCCAAATGAACAACCCTTCCACCTTCAAGTCAACCTTCCAATCAACCTTTTTATCCTCATTCTATCTTTCTATCTACAAGGCTGAAATCACTCTAAATGTACAGCCTTAATTAGATTCAAATCAATCAAGTGAGTTGGTTATCAGTGTGGACAGTTTTCGGGTCTGCAGCTCCGAATTTATTTCATCTACTTGCTAAAGTTATTGGTTCTCGTCGTCGTACATTTGTCCTAGCTTGAGGTGCTGGGAGGGGTAGGTAACGGGGGGCAAGAAAGCCACACCCCCTGAAGCTCAGCGAGAGCCACTCCCGCTCTCATACCCATGGCAGTGTGGTACACACGGCCTCAGGTGAAGTGACCGGAGTAACCTTCATGCCGGTACAATGCGTTAAATTACCCCATTCATTATACTTTGCCAAGACAGTTCTTGAGAGTTTGAGGTGAAATAGTGAGCAGTTCACTGCGATACACTCTGATGAAAAATAAAGATGAATAATCAGTGCTATGAAAGTTTACTTCTGATTGTGAATCTGCTGATGATCCTCTATTTAATTAGTGATCGATTAGCAATATATTTATTAGTTTACATATGAATAATACCTTATTTATTCAAATAATCTACTTTACCTCATGTGTAAGAGGCCTGAATCTATATTTCTTTATATGGCTTCCCATAGCTTCAGAAATTACCATACAAATGTAATACCTATTCTTTCACCAATTATCCTATAATTTCAATAATTAGCTTCTCTATACGCAGTTCCTAAATATAATGCAGGTGTACGTAATATCACCTTAGACTACAGAATGCAAATTACCTGTGATTACAAGGAATATTATAGCAACCACTGGATTTATTAACACTGGATCTTAATTAATTATTACCATGGGCGTTATGAGGTTCATTAATAATGTTGTAATATTAATGAGACATTGAATGTGTTTATATGATTGATTCAAGGACTACATTGTGCATCTGAAATGTAATTAAGTTAGATATATTTAATGTTGATGACTATTGTACATGTCTCATTGTACAGTTATTGGTTGGCACTGTAATTCATTTAAATTTGAGGCTGCATTTTTTATGCAAGTTATTAGAATAATTAATATTACTATAGCTCTATTTCATATACTATATGTAAAACAAATTAAATCATTAATTAAATTCAATCATTGTTAACGCTTTTCAGTGTTTTTTGCTTACATTCACAATTACATTAATTCTTAATCTTCATTTCTTTATTCTTCTCATTTCATTTCTCTCCATATTCACTCTATTATGTTTTTCTCACTTTTGCAATTTTAAAACAACATACAAGTTGCAAATTTATAAGTTTATCTAATTTCTAAAAAATTGCATCTTCGAATCACTTTGCCAATTCATTTAATGGAGCCGAATGTTATTTAATAAAAATAGAATATATTAAATATCAATTTACAAAATACGCAAAAAAAAACACGAAAAAGTTGTAATAAGATACAACTTTTACCATTCTGAAACTTATCAAGAAGTTTGCTGTTTTTAAAATGTTGTTAGATGATACTTTCTTAAAATGAAATAAAATAAAACAGTAGTGTAAACAAACTCATAATTATTTAGCTATACTGCTAACATAATCACTCTTTATATCATTCATTATAAAATTCTCTAACAATTCATTAAGAAATCATCCCAAGAATCTAATTTATGCAATCAAAGCCTCTCTTCCAAATTGTTGAATCCTCCTTGTTTTAATATGCATGCCATAAAACGAAGTTCACGATGATTTCATCACCATCCCTTATTTTTGTCTTCTTGAGTACTACCTACTTCCTCATATTGAAACATTGGAATTGGAAATAAAAAGTGTTTCATGATTTAGATATTAAGTAAAATAAATTAGGTTCAAATTGCACCCTGCGATTCTATTGATCTGAAATGGGCCCAGAATACAATACTTTATTTTTATTGTAATGGTCTTTCGATTACTATCATTGAATTTTCTCCTAATTCTCTATCTCAATTTATTCAATTGTGTTAAATATGAACCATGTTCTTATTTGCAACCTAATCATATATAAAAATGGTGCTTTTACGATATACAGAAATGGGAAATATAATTATATTCACTAAAGATTAAAATTAAAGACCATTCTATCATGTGGATATAAAGAAGCACAATTTGCATAGGATTTTGCAGCATCGGATCTCTTTTTCCGCTTCAACGACATACTTCCTGAATTTTTAAACATCTCTCTTTTTTATTAATTTTGAAAATGGAGACTGCCTATCTTCACACGTGGTTTAAACACGCAGGTCTATTAAGATTAGAGTGTTAGAGCATATGGGAATACGTGATAGTACCATCGAATATAAGACAACTGTTACACACTAAGGACCACACATCCGCTGATTTTCATCATATTATCTTCAAAATCTGCGAAAATATTCTTAACCAATCTTAATCTATATCTCAACTACATTCACACTTCTACAACTATATATAGAGTAAATTACGAATTATCGGTCAGTTTCACATCTTCGGTCATATAAGAAAAAGCTATATTATAATTGTTATTTTATTTTAATTGGTATCCATGATACCTGCAGGTATCATGGATTTTATATTTTTATTGGATTTTTTATTTTTATTGGTATCCATGATAAAAAAAATAAAAATTAAATAACAAATATATCGCTTTCTCTTATATGACCGAAGATGTGAAACTGACCAATAATTCGTAATTTACACTATATTTACATTGTATAGCGAATTCTGTCTACTTTTGTGTGGTGTCAGTTTGGTCCTGGTATAAACATCAGCATATTTCGTATCATTTATTCCACTCTCTCCACCAGAAGTGCAAATAGAGGAAAAAATATGACATATATGAAAAATTATACCCACACTAATGTTTTTCGACTTTTTCTAATACTTTAACAATGGAGGTTGATTACAAAATACGTTGGTATTTTCTCTTAAGTCTTATTTAGATCAATACATTTTTTTTATAACTCTTAATGAATAATATTATGTTTCCTTATTCCCTTCAATGTTTTTGCCTCCAAGTTAAAATTCCCAGTAACAGAATTTTGAAATATTGAAATTTGTACCATATTCCCATCTTTATACTTCAATATAACATAATTTGAGCTATTAAGTATCATCAAAGATTAAATGAATTTAGAATATGCTTCTGGCTATTGCAATAACCCTAATGGCTGCTGTAGGTTTTATTGTGACCCGATATAATCACTCTGTTCGATTGGCAATAGCAATACCGTGGTAGCTTTTACAGGCCAAATAGGTACAGCATCGCATGATCGCATTAACACAGTTCCCTTTGCCTTCTTTCTGATGCTATAGATAATGGTAATTATTAATGAATATTGGGATAAGAATGATTGGTAGGTATATAGTTATTTGAATTTATGTTTCCTAATTTATTGGCATGTGTCGGAATATATTTCACTAATTCTTCTTAAAGTATGAATGTTTGAAAAACTTCCAACATTTCCCAAATGAACGCATAGTATGTAGCACATAAACTTATTTATGTTGTGAGAGTTCGTACACGAGCTCTTAATTAAAAATCAATCTTTTATTACTAGGACTGGTAGAATAATTTTCTTCGTTCTTCTTCGTGATAAAGTGTCATTCACCAAAGAATATTATGTAACAGTTACCTATAACGATTGGTATTTATGAAAGTGTTTGTGAAGCTTTTTCCTTTCATTTTTATGACACTGAATTGTCACCTAAAAGTCCTATCAATTTTGCAAATTATTGAAAAGTTACAAAAATTAGATATTCATGAAGGAGATCTATATAAAAAAGTACATTTTCTGGAAGAATTTTATGATAAACGAACAGTAATAAAGAATGAAGCTTGACAAAATGATTCAAATTATTGTAGTGCACGATAATTAAAAAATAAATTATTTTATATACAATATAATAACAGTGAATCTGATAATAAATTTAAAAGCTAGCACTTCTCTTTTTTGTAACATTATGTATACCAATATTGTAAGACATTATTCCAATTTATCAACATCACAGCTTTTGTGCTAACAACAATGTCACAATCATCATTGTGAAATTGTTCACTGCAAAGAACTTCAGAGTCCATACAGGTTTAAGCCGTCCTCTTTAATTAACCTAATTAGTTGTGGGTTTTAGAGTGTCCTCTGGAGTGCCTCAGAAGATGCCTCACTCTTATATCTCCCCGCCTCGAATGTTCAACTGGAACAATAAATGGATTTTAGAGATTAATTAAGATGAAATATTAGGGACTCTCTACGCAAGATAAATCAAGTAGATGCTCAAAATAAAGGAAATTTATCATTCCACTTTACGCAGTACTCATAAATTTAACGTTTTGCAACAGTAGCTGATTCCCAAATGGGTTGCCATGTTCTTTCTTTTGTGGGCAGTAGGATTTAATATTATGATGCATTTACGAGCGTTAGGTTTGCCATTATTCAAATGCATGTGGTCGCAATGAGCAAATTGGTGCGGTTATCATGCTAAGCTGCAATCATATGCCATGCTGCATTATTGCCCTACAGTCCCATATTACTCCCTGTTGGCTATCAGTGCAATATTCTTAAAAGCCTCCTATCGCTTATGTAGAAAAGAAATCTCTGTTCATTCCGTGATTTTTTTCTGTCTATTGATTTGAAATCATTCTATTTTCTTGTTTATATATGAATTTCACTTTATTTCTTCTATCAACAAAACTTTTACTGAAAATGATAATTACTCCAATTTCAATAGACGAAATTCATTTGTCGTTTTATTATTGGGCAAATATGTATGGCATTCACCGGAAATTATTATTTATTAATGCAAGCCTCAATATTTCTAAAATGCTTTTATCGTAGAGATTTTTGTTGCATATAGACGCCTTGTAAATTTGTTTACTCAGTTCTGTCAACACTGATATCCTTTACTGCAATACAATTACATATGTTGTTGATTTTTTCAATCTGTACATTGCTGTTAATCAACGAATCTTATTGGTCGAGCTCAATGTACCTTGGTATGTTGTATTTTATTTTACCAAGAGATAAAAGACATTAGGTGGCCGGGTATTGCGGTCTCAGAATATTCGGTTTTGAAATTTCGGTCTTAGAATTATAAATGACCTCTCAACATAAATGACCGTTATTTAGTTTGCTGTATCCACTAGTTTGTTGTACTGTACACTTAATGATTGTTTGTTTGTTGTACCCGATACATCTGATTCATAAGTTTTATTTATACCTGAGACTGAATTTTCAAAAAAAGAAATTTCCGCAACCGAAATTTCAAAAACAAAAATTTTCTTCTGAGACTGAATTTTCAAAGACCGAATTTTCCAATAACCAAACCATTATTATCGAACAAAGATATAAAAGACTAATAACGTCAAAATCATTTTGCAACTCTGATGTGTTTCATTTTGCATTAGAGTTGGAAAACATAAATTATTAAAGAAGTGAAATCGTATTTAGTAAACAGTTTGAAATAAAGGTAATTGTTTATATGATTATATTGATTTGAACATTTTCAGATATATCAGTTTCTTTGAAATTAATATGTCTGAAATTTCATGCAGGTCCATCCATCTCATATCATTAGTGGAGAATTTTAGTTCTGTATTATTTTGATCTTTGGTTTTACCTTCGTTAAATCAAATATCAGTCGAATATATTCAAATGATATTGTTTAAAATGTTGAAGTATGTTATTTCTTATGAACAAAATTAACCTCCTCTAAGAAAATATAGTTTTGTTTTACGTCACTACGAAATGTCATGAATCCATGTTAAGTTTAGGGATTTGAATTCTTTATGCCCCCGGACTCTCTATAGCAAATCCCTTCCTTGTTTATATGGCAGAACATCCCTACATTGCATGTTCCATAATATTATTTTCTAGGGAATATCTTGTTTATCTTAAGGAGAGCTAGTTATTGTTCACCAGATTGTTATTATCTAATGATGGATTCACTGTATTGAGTTATTGAAGATTTCATTAATAAGATATATCATATTTATTCAGCTTCTAGTTAGGTATATCGATGAGCATTTTATCATTCTTTATTAAAACACAGTCTAGCTGAATCAGACTTTGATATGTTACCAACCAATTACTTAGTAATAATACGTTCCATCTTAGAAATATAACTCCATAAACTTAGTTTAAACATTTGCAGTTAATTTATATAAGCTTATATCATTGCAAATAATCACCCTTCTCTTCCGACATACTATACCTCATTGTTATTTCAGTAATTGAAAGCATTTTCCTAAGATAGCAAAGTGAGTGTTTACTCTGGAAGTCGATACAGCTGGAAATAGCGTGTGTGGCAGCCATTGAGCTCAAGTACCATTATCTTTGCTAAGTTGCTTCTGATATATCTCGAACACTATCCTCCGGCCAACTTTCCTAATTGCTTTTTTTTGTTACTTTGAGTTCTTCCTAACCAACCATCAGGTTATATGACCCACTAATGTTCAGAGTTTCATGCAGGTCTATCCATCCCAGTGCTGTAACATTAGTGGAGATTTTGGGTTTGGATTTTGATCTTTGATTTTCCCTCCATATTATTTCTATTATACTCTACATGAATAATTTAACTCAAACGATTTGCGGAAATTTGATTTGATTCAAAGGTTCTCATTCAGCACCTTATGTTTTCTGATGACACGCATTTTCATATCAACTGTCAAGTAAACACTCCTAGTTTTCATTACTGGTACACTATACTGCTGGGCAACAGAGAACCCACTTCGAACAACCGGTTGGGTGACCATATACAGGCTGACCAAGGAAAAAGTGTACCCAACTTAGAATTAATATAAATATCGTATTTATAAGTAGTTGAAAATGAGTTGAAGTAAATTTAAAAAATAGATTTTTTTCGTTTATCCTTCTAATTTTCGGCCCAATTGCCATTGATACAAGTGTTAATGGTGATAATTATTTCGATTTCCTTTAATTACACTTTTGGTCTGCTTTTTCGGTTATATCAGATTCTGAAAAAATGATATCATGCAAGATGTAGCCCTAGATTATATAATTCAATAACAGCTAGATAGTGGCCGAAAGAAAAGTACTCAACCTAGGGATATAAATGAGTTGAACAACAGAATCCGTCATTCATTAGCAGAATTAACCTAGGTAATGTAGCACACTACTATCGTTTCATTTCAGATCAGTCTAAATTTGGTCATTCAAAACAATAGCCGCCAATCATATTTACAACGTGTCTAGAGATAATTTTAAAAACCCATTGTATTCAAATCGAAACAATATCAAAGAATTTATTAAGTTTAGAATTGGAACACTATGTTTATACATCCTGTATATTGCACTTTTTTATATCGTTTTAAGAGAATTGATGAGGTTTTCATGGATAATTTTATGCCTGACACATGTATTATGTATATCCAGTACTATCCGAACACGGTGTTTAAATTAGGAAATGTACTGTTATCAACCTAATTACCACGCGCTATTTTTCTATTATTTAACAATCTACTTTATTACTTTAAATATTCCATCAATAGATGTCATAATGAATTTTCTTTATTTCTTTCAATAGTCACACCTCTCTGATCCGTAAGACATAAGTAGTATTCCACATATTTTTCAAGAGCACACAATTAAACTCTCTTAATATGTAGGTATTCTACCGAACGATCTGCTTAATCGTCATTCTTTACAAATAGAGCAGGTAATAACGTTTTTATGAGCGACATTACGAATGTTGAGCATTCACAGAAATCACTTCCGGGCAGACAAATCACCGTCGATAAGTGGCCTTTTGTATTATATCGCCTATTGACATTTAGTTCTTTTTATTGAAGTTTTCAAGAGAACTCTTCTAACTGTGTTGGCAGTGTGACCTTCTAGCAGTGCAATCTTGTGGCTTTAGAGTTCACTAATTATTGATCAGCGTATATGTGTATATCTCGTATGGCCGTATTTCATTCTACAGACCTACCAACGGTCTGTGCTCTGCCTATATGGCTTCGTTGCGTGATTCCGTATAATGTATCCTTCAATAATTCCTATAATCTTTGATATTGGTTCAAAGTTACTTAGTATGTATTACGAAGGATCTTCAGGTACCTACCAGTTGAAGGATTATGTGTATAGCTGTGAATTGGCTTTAATTTTATTTGAAATATTGATTTGAAATAGTTCGTAATTTTAGTACATAATAATATAACGGTGAGCGTTAGATACATAATTAAAAGATAATCATCAATCAATATTGTGAATAATTTTAATATGGTCATCAATCTCTAAGGTTTTACATATAATAAAGACTGTTTATTTGACCTGCATGGTGTACAGTTTGTTGACTATCCATATAACAATAATTACATTTCTTCTGCAATTTAAAAGACTAATGAGAGATTATCGTTTGATTTATCTGTACTAAATAAACTGAAAATTTATTGGTACTCATAAGCTATATAACTAATATGAATTACGAATCACAAAAATCATAACATATTTGCGTTTGTGTTTTATCCATCATAAAGAAACCGAGAATACCTATTATTCCTATCAGAGTAGTGTATGTACTCTATGATTTGAATTCCATTTTGATGTTCAGTTTGCCCAAAGCATTGCAAAGGAATCACACTTCACACAGGTTTGATGATTCCAGTCGATCGGTGCTTCTACAGCTCCATTATGTCTCTCACACGTACCTGCAATTGAGTCGTATTCATAAGGCTCTCGTCTTCGATGACAACTTGAGACATTTCCAAATTGGAACTCAGATTTGTACATACATATTCGTATGATGGGATATTGCAGCGTCACCGGGTATAGTTTACCAGACTGTGGCATTTTGGTTGTAATGATTTCGTTTTGTATAATTCAAGAGATTACTGGATTCTATCTATTCATAACAGAAAATAAACATTATTCTGCGGTACATTTCAAATTAAATTCATAATTGAATTTGTGATTATATTGCTATTCTAGTCTCGAATGCTATTCTACAAACAATTGAATTTATTAAATGTGTCATTCAATATATCAAAGAGATATCTATAATTGTCTTTGACATTTAGTCTATACTTCATTTTAATAAAAAAATAGCTATGTTTTATGCCTAAAAATAGACACCTTACATGATTTAACTATACGACTGGTGTGATTTCATTCACTGTGATTTTATGTTTTTTTTTCAAATTTAATTTATTTTTCAGCGTTAGTGATTCGTAGATTTGATGATTATCTTAAGAGAAATTCATGAAAACTTCTAACAATAGAAATCAAGTTGTGTTAAATAGTGATATGTGCTTTGGTTCTGAAAACACTCCTCAAACTACTGCTGTTGGAAACAAAAGTTTGTCCAAATCTTACCCCGATGAAAGTTCGGATCAAAGTTCACGGGAAGCAGCGTTCCATTTGCCTCCCATTTTGTCTCCTCTGAAACTCCAGCAAAGATTAGCCAACTATCCAACACAAAAAGAAAGAGAAACAATAACAAAACAAAAGACTAGAGCCTTAGGCTTCCAGTCTAGTCTAGGACAACGTAAATCAAAGACGACTGGAACTTCTAAATTCACTGTAGGGAAAACTTCTCAGGATTATTTCAGTGATGATGTAGAGAAGGAGAAGCAGTCTGTTCTTTTTGGAGACAATAACTTAGACAAGGAGAATATTAACAAGCTATCAGTATTTTCGAATAAAATCGATAAACCAACTTCTGCTCAATGTCAAACACATTCTATTATAAAGTCCAGTAAAATAAGAAGTCAAGAGTTTATTTTTCATAATAAAAGTAAAGTAGAGGAATCGTATATTGCTGCTGACAATAGTCTATATAATATCAGTAAAATGAAAGAAGGAAAAGTATATAATAAACAGTGTCCCTATGATGATGTTGAGAAAAAGAAGACAAACCTCTTCAATTGGAAGATTCCACTTCTTACGAATGACCGTTTAGAATTCGGAGAAAAAGTGAATGCTCCCGATCATAATACAATAAACTATCAAATATCACCTCCCACAATGAGAAAATATTGCAGCTTGAGTCAGCATAAATTATGGTTCCTAGTGTTCACTGGATTCCTGCTGGCAGGGATTGGACACGTTTCGGGAAGTGAATTTCCCGATCGAGAATGTTGTGATAGCTTACCCCCACCGAAAAATCCCGAATATGCTAGCACCACCTCGACCACCAGCTCCACTCCTTCTCCCAGGTACAAATACAACACCAACTCAAGAGTCAGAATCGGTGAGTTTTTATCGATACAAATTAATGTTTTCAGTTTAAACACTTTTATTCATCTTTTTAGATATTAATATATGAAAAATAATTTGCATTTTTCCTGTATTATTCATAAGAAATATTATTCAATATTCTTTTTCTATGCATTCACATATCTTAAAATTCATGATCACGTGTAGAATACAATGTTTAATTTACAGGATTTTTAACTTCCGTTGAAGAATATATTAATATTGAAGTGGAATTAAAGCATGACGAACCTATATCAGTAATGTTCCTTTATGCTTATTAGCAAATGGCGTGTTAGAGAGCTCTGTGTTACTCCAGTAAATTAGAGTTACAGTTTAAGTCATGTGTAAAGTCATTCATATGATATCTTGTATCTGATAGCATGCCGATAAATTGTATACCATCTACCAAATTGCACAGTTGTGTTTGTACGATTCAGAGTGCTATTTATAGCTTCGTAAACTTGAGATCCATTCTCTCCAAATACCAATTGCATACGATGATAATAGTATTTGCTTCTAGTTCGATAAACACTTCAAATTACTCACCGAAAATCTAATCCTGGATCTTCAACATTGCAGGCTATCATCTTTGTTAATCTAATAACCGGATATACATAATGTGCAATACTCAATAATTCATATTCTACCTAGAAGACGTTAATTACATATATTTAGACTTACAGTATTTATTTGTGAGAAACAAGAAATTCAATTAGTTCTAAGATTGCGCTGTACATTATTAGGTATTCGATTTATTTTATTTGATGTCCTTTCTTTGATCTAATTTTAGCATGGAAAGCTGCTTATTTAAATTTGTTTCGTAATGGCATTTGACACTTCAGAGAAACTATATACCCACCTACACCTTGTGCGTATTCAAGACTCTTAGGCTTCCAATTAATTAAATTCTCTGGTTCAGATTTTCAATGAATGTGAATTTTGGTTAATAATTTAGATCCTTTCTCCTCACGATCTTCAATTTATACAATCTTCATTGGATAACTAACTAAGATATTATCAGTTTAATAAATTGTTTGTATTTGTTTGTAATGTAATAAGATGGTGAAATTCAATCAATAAGGAATATGATTTCTTTGATATGGATAGATACATCAAATTGAAACTAAAAGTTGGTCGATATATCAAAGAATTGTTTGTTATTACACATTTTTCACTTCAACTGTTGAAAAATGTATACAAACAAATCTAAAAAAATACTATTGTAATTCAACATTTTGTGTCATATCTTATATTGAGTTTAAAACCTATAAATAAATTTCTCAATTGAATGATATTTGTCCCAATCTTCTTTGTATATAATCTTCAAGTTGATGATATTTTTTGGTTCAACTTGGACCTAATTCTCCATTAGGTTACAGTCTGGGGACTGACTTGGTCATTTGCAAGACATCAACTTTATTTGTTGATGTCTTCAAAGCTAAAGTCAGTCCCCAGACCTCAACCCAGTCAAGAATTTATAGCAATACTATTGAATTCAAATTGGTAAGAGAGCACTAACAAATTTCAAGCCCCTTGAAGACAGTACCAAATGAAGAAGGGGACAAATTCACTCAGTGTGGGGAAAAGATCATTAGAAACGTACAGGAATAGACTGGAAGGTGTTGATCTCAATATAAGATGTGGCATAATATATTAAATTAAAATAATATTTTTGGGGGTTTTGTACGTGTACTCTTTCACCAGCTAAAATTTAAATAAATGCATTTATTTCTGTTAGAATAAAAATCAATCAAGTTCATTATTATTTTATAATAGTATATAACTTTATAAATAAATGTATCAAATTTTTAAGTATCTCACATACATAAAAATACAATGGTTTATGTGTATGAATATTTGTTTCTCCCAATGTATGTAGATTTTTTCCCCTTTGAAAATGATTTTTATATGCAATGTATTTGATTTTGATTAGAGAAATAAGTTTCACAAAATGTACTTCATCGCACTCAGTAAATCTCATTTAAAACATAACTTTATCACAGTACATGCATGCCTCACTTAAATGAGTCTATTTCAGCTTCTATAAGTCCCATCTTGGTTTAATGTTACACTCCACTGTATAATATATGATGTACATACATAAAGTCATTCTATTCAACTATATTAAAACATTAAATCTTATCCTTTAAATTAAAATACAGCTCGTACATTGCGCTAAGTTATTAGGTGTTTCTGTTCATTTAACTTCACGAAAAGGCTATAAAAGTTATAGAGAAAGAATGGAGGAAGTCACGAACATCGAATAAATAGCAATAATAGGTGACTCGAGGCACTATAATATTACCACCTCGACAGTCACACTCATAAGTTCGACTGCTTTACATTGAATCTTATGACAGTCTAAATAGATGTTAAAGCAGTAGAGTATAGTGTGTGATTAGGTATACAGTGCCTTGTTATTGCCTGCCCATCGATTGGAGCAATAAGCAAAGTGACTGGCAGCAGAAAGCTCTGAGATATTATCGTAACAGAAATGACTGGGTATGCATTGTCAGGCATATAGTACCTGCATTAAATCAGTCAGTCACTATGTAGACAGTATCTTATAAATCTGAGATTCTTTTTGTATAAAATGGCAATATTTTAAATTGAAATAATTATTTTTTTAATTTTTACACAGGTAGATTTTTTTGTTTTGTGTCTTTTTGTCTTATGATTCAAAAATTCATATGTTATCATAGATATTTTTTTTTTTTAACGGTTCCTTACTGATTTAAAAACTTGGAAACTTATATTGAAAATTTGAAAGAGTTTAATGTTTAATTTGTTTTCAATATATTGATAAAGCTAGTTATGAGTTGTTATTGTTAGATATTCTCGTGGAAAATATTGTTCTACCTATAAATATATTGAAGAATTCAATAATTCCAATTTCGAAAAATCATAATAATATTCAAAATCGACATAAATTATTCGAAGGAGACTGTTAGATAAACATATACATTCCATTTACAAAGATCTAATTTATTTTCACATCTTTTTTTACATAAATTCAACTCTTTAATTATGGTAGCAATATCATAGGAATTACTGACGGACACTAATTATGTGTTTAGTCATATTTTTAAACAAACACTCCAGCTTTACTGAGTGCTGATCAATATTTTAGATTCACTCTCCGTGCCCAAGTTTGAAAAGTAAACACTCCTCCAATTTTCCGTGACTTCGAGTGCGCTTAAAAGCATGCCATAATGATTTTATCTCAAGTAGAGCTAAATCGATTAAAAGCATGGATGTGTTTTAAAAATATTTCCATAGCCCACAGTGTTTATATAGCTGTACAAAAATTGTTTCTTGGTACAACTACAGAATTTCTTCATATTTGTCAGTGAAAAGTCTTATTTTTTTGTAATCGTTTACAGTAAGTAATTATAATATCTCCAGATTATTTCATGAAAATTTCACATAATAGGCATTTAGTAATTTTTTACAATATCCGCATTTCTCCCATTTATGAACATGTGGCCACTCTTCGTCGAATCTTTTTTTTTCTGAGTATCTCCTAAATTATTCCGAGGCTTAGAAAGTTAGGTAATTACAGTTTATATAGCAGTAGATTAGCGCTTGATTCAGGGCCCGGGCTCTGCAATATCCTGATCATGTTCTGGGCCTACCCTGCCAACAAATCCAACCAATACACATGGTTAACATGTGCTTTAATGGTTTTAGTATGGCAATACAGTATAAATATGTGGCATCTACATTGAATCAATCCCACAATTATAAAAACGCATTAAAATGTGGTTATTCCATATTAAAATTTCATTTACATTATCACCATGTAAAACCACTAATACATATGGTATTAATTTCAAAAAGTGTATATGATATACACATGATTTCAATGTGTAAGTGCCACATGTTATACACATTGGTAGCAGAGTATAGCCATATAGGATCTTTCAGCACCTTCAGGAAAAAAAATGACTGTTGTGCCTTTACTATGTTATTCTTTTGCGTGTCTGGAAGTATTTAAATCGCTGCTAGTAGATTATTCATGGGTGTCCAGGACAATGGCTATCATTACTATCGACTCTTCCACTGTGTTAAAAATTCAGAACATTATTCTGGTTTATGTGTGTTTTAAGTGTGAAATATTTAAGTCATCTGACAGACGCGTGAGCTTGCTTGGTTTAGGATTTTAGCAAAATTATTCTCATCTTTTAAAATATATTATTAAGTTGAATTATGATTCGAAATGGAAAATAAATTAATATCAATAGATAAATATATTATTTTCATCTAAAATCAGTGTGTAGAATTGGATTGAATCCATAAAATTTAATATTTAAAAAGATTTGACTGAAAATCTATGCATGAGCAAATTTTTTTTATTTAAAAAATTGTTCTAATTACAATTTACTTCAAACTTGAGAAAATTTTAATATAAACAAAAAAAATTGGTGTTTCATTTACTTTTATGTAAAACAATCTAATGAGTCGCATATAAATATTGTACACTTAATATTTACATTTGTATCACTTATATTGTACCAGTAACTTCCATACTTTAAAACAAAATTATAATTTTCTTTCGAATATAATTAATTCGTTAAAAATATAACTAAGAATCTTTATGGCATTTGTTTTCCACTGCTCCCAATTATGAAGTAAACGTATTATTTACTATTATATTTAGATAATTTTACTTGTATTTTACGGAATTTGAAACAGTATTATTTTCCTTTTAAATTTTGAAGAAACAGTCATATTAAATCTATAGATTATGAATACCAGTATTATATTCAATTGCTTTTAAATTCGATTGAAAAATCAAACTAAATCTACGGGCTTTGAAACCAGTATTATATTTACTTTTTGACCTGCAATCATATTTGTTTCACCATTCAATTTCAAATTACTTATCTAATTGCCTATTTATTCTACATTTGCATCAATCAAAGTCTAGAAGTAGAGCTAATTTAAGCCCATACATTTTTTGTCTAATTCACAAAAAAATGTGGGTGGCTCTGTCCCAATCCAATAATAATTGTTTGTTGTTTTTCTCTTAGTTTTGGGAATTCAATTTCCTCTGACAAACCAGGATTTAGAAGCTATTTTTAGGTCGAATCGTGTTGTGATTCGTATAAAAGTACAATGGATACTCTAACATATGAATCAGGGATAACAATATACTATTGTTTATAAGTATGCAATAGTAAAACTTTTCAAATGTATTATATTATTCTTTGCCTGACTGCTAGATTTTTTCAAGTTTTGGGGAAATGAAATTCCAATGTTGATTGCATTATATCAAACAGTATTTCGATTAATTTTCTTACCTTATTTTAAATATATTCCTTGAATATTCCATCCGAAAGTCCTTATTAAGTTATTCAAGTCAATAGATCGAGATGAAAAATCAACTCCTAAATTGCTTAATAAAATTGAATTGCTGATTATAATCCTCACTATATGAAAATTGGAACATATTGTTCAATAATATCATTACTATTTGAATGTACAAAGATACTGTATTCTTTTTTAAATCTCAAACCATAAAATAGGCTCGCGTGTTGATGGAAAAGGAAAGCTAATTTGGTGGGCACTGTTGACATGTGAGATGGAGGTGTTTTTTCCTCTTTTATTACTACACGAGTGAGAGTAAATATCCTGTGCTATTATTGGACAGACTTGTTTGTTCTTTTAATGAATGTATGATTAAAAAGTCAACAATGTGTACCAATAGTCTGCTATTTGAAAAACTGTTCAGTAACCATTCTATTTGCAGGTTTCTATAAATACCATATTGTGTAACAAGAACATAAATAAACATATATCGCTTGTTTGAAGGAATAACGTCATAAACACATAACATGTATTTTCAAGTTATCCATATAGACATGTAAATCATAAAACACTAATTAGTTTGGTAAAAGTTTCATAATCATAGCTCGAAAATGTACCGCTAGAGAGGCTAAATGTCCTAACGATATACCATTAAATGTACGTACATACATGTACTAAACTGCCTCTCCTGAAAAATAGCTTTTTTTGAGTTATTATGAAAAATATAATATTAATAAATATTTAAATCATAAAATACTATAGTCACTTAAATCAGGAATATTCCATGAGGTCAATGTATCTTGGATCGTTCCAAGGATATATTGTAGCTTCAACGGAATTGCAGTCGCTTATGGTAATGTGAAACATATTGATATGCAATAATGTGTATGAGATGAAGTGATATGCTTTTTCTATATCTATAGAACATTCAATTTATTTTGGTTGGTGATATAACAACTGCATATATTTAATTCAAAATCAATTAATATTTTTATCATATGACATTATATATTTTCTAATTTAGTTAAAAAGTTTTGTAGGCTCGCGTGTTACAAAGTTCAATTCAGTTACCAGCTTTTATATTTATTTATCTGCAAGTATATGTACAAAAATTATAAAGCTATTTGATGGTATCTTCGTAATATCAGTTATTTAAGAATGTTAAAAAGAGTATTACTGTTTCGTTACTGTTCCCTCAACCACGTCACTGTTATCTTAGTACCATTACTAGTATTTTTTTTATATTTCGTATTTTTTCGTATCTGGGATTGTTTGTATCCCAGGTTTTTTGTTTACCAGATTTTTTATATCCCGTATTTTTTGTATACCGGATTTCTTGTACACCGGATTTTTCAAACCCGTGTTTTTTCTGTTATCCAGATATCTTTGTTCCTCATTTTTGCTATCCTGAAAATTTTTATAGGTATTGAATTATGACATATTCTTAAAAATATTAAAACGATACAATTTTCTTCCAACCATCCAACACGCAAACACACACTGCGTACTAGTTAGTATACAGGGTGATATTGTTATTAAATCAAAATACGAAAATCTTTTGAAATTTTATCAAAATATTTGAAATTATATTTGGTATTATTCTTGTCTTGGTATCTGTTGACCGACAATTGGGCCCAATTGTCTTGGGACCCAATTGTAGGCGGGCCCAATTGTCTGGGCCCAATTGTCGGGGCCCAATTGTCCTGGGCCCAATCGTCAGTGCACCCTTGGTATCAATGAAAGCATCTTTTAAGGAGGGATACATTGATGATGATAATAAATAATTTGCAGATAGTTTTTTTTTTAATTCATCTTAGAAATATAATTATTATTTGAATATTATTTTCCTTCCC
Organism: Caprella mutica; assembly: GCA_947561585.1. Classification (NCBI taxonomy): domain Eukaryota; kingdom Metazoa; phylum Arthropoda; class Malacostraca; order Amphipoda; family Caprellidae; genus Caprella; species Caprella mutica. The sequence continues at coordinate 41,185 of CANNZV010001015.1, forward strand.
TGTTTAGTATTTGAATTATCAAGTTTATTCTACGAAATTATAATTTATCACCAATTCAATTCTTTGTACTTATAATGAAGCAAATAAAAATCAATTAGTATATTAATAAATACGTATATAATTATGAGTTTTAAAATATAGTTAAACTCTAAATGAAGTTATGAATTAAAGAGATATAACCAATTTATCTAAGTAATGAAAAAACCTCCCATATCCAAAACAAAAAAATAGATATATTTCTATTTATACAATGTTCCCTACCATAAATAATGTACTCATGTTTAATCATTATTTTATGCAACGTCCCTTGTATAGATGTAACTTCTTTCAATATATCTACTATAAAATGTTAAATATTTTAATCTCATTGACTGAATTTTAATTCTTTCATTTCCGCATCAGTTGAAACCAAACGACTAATCAATTTTTCAACACAGCATCAGCCTTCCTTTCGAATTTGCTATTCATTATTGTGTTCCAGAAGAGATTTCATGAGTTCTAGCATATGTTCTTTGAAACCGACACTATTGAAGGTCATGTACCGACATTTTACTGATATTTCATTCTTTCAATTGAATTCAACAATGGAGCAATTTACATAAACGAGAAAAATGAAGAGAATATCAGCCCCTGATTGATCATTTCATTCCGTTTGATGTGAGCTTGAAAGAGATTATTATTCCATTCTTGTATCTAGTAATTAATGGATTGATTCCGACATTTATAATTAGGTACTACCGGAAGTGAATTATATCTTCGATGTGTTTTTAGCACAATAATATATCCTGTAACAGATAAATATTTTGTAACATTTAAGTATTATGTAACATTTAAGTATTATGTAACATATAAGTATTATGTAACATTTAAGTATTATGTAACATTTAAGTATTATTTTCTATCTCTAACATATTTTATGCAATGTCTGTTCTTCAATGAATTCACTTAGATTATCTGAATAAAATTAATTTAACCTTTATAAATTCAAATTCTATTTTCCTTGAGTTAGTAAATGCAAATAATTAATAGTAATGATTTTCTGCTTTCTGTTTTAGCAATTCTATTATTAATTCGATATTTTATTTGACTAATGTAATACATTCAAATACAATCAACGTAAATAGTTTTTATCAAACTTTGTAAAATTCATTGATACTTTTTGAAGTTTTTTTGAAAGTAAAGATTATCGTTTTTTTTTTAATTCGAGTTTTAAAAATAAAAAAATATCAAAACGTGTAATTTATAATAATATATGATTAGCATTTTATTTTACACTATTATATAACATTTATACTTGCAACACAGTAGCTTTTCTACTTCAAATTAGGCGAGCCTAAACTGCACGGTGATAAAATATAGTCTGCTGTGAAAAAAAAGACAACGGAGACATTGTCTATTACATTAGGGAAATTCTCTGCCATTTTTGTAGTTCTTTTTCTCTCTGAATTAAGACGGGGAGAGAAGTTGAAAAGACATTGTTCTTTTTTTCCATTCGTAACTTACGCATTTGTTGAAAAATCGTCTCGCCTTAATTAGAGTTGAGCCCTGATGACGTGGATTTGGAGTTAGAAAAACATTGTGTACATTTTGAGATCATTACAATAAAATTTAATATGCTGTAATATTTGTAAAGTAATTGCAAAATATATATATTATGATTAACTTCAAGGTTTGGTACAACAAAATTTACACTGGAAAATATTGTAAATTTATAATTTATTGATCATCTTTCATTACAACCTATTTCATGTAAATATTCTAATAACCAATATATACTATTACGCTATACCTACAATTTAAACCTTTTGTCAATTTTATATATCTTTATCCTTATATAAATAATGAATTGGAATCAGTTGTTTGTGACTTCAGAATCAAGCAATGGCTCCCAAATAGAAAATGTCTCAGAAGCACAATAAATTATTCAGGTTGCACTCCAGGAATAAACACGATTGCGACTCTCACATTTTCTCTTGAGTTCACTCCAAAAATAATGGAATAATATGCCAAATTAACCCTTTAGGATCCAAGGCGACATTTATGTCCCTTTCGAGTCATCTACTTTTCGTGTTTTTTTTCATGATATCTTCCCTAAATGATCGAATACACTCTTTCTTCTATTGAAGCACAAGTGTACGCTTATTTTTTTATTTTCTTTAAAGACATTATTTTTCCATCAAAAACATATAAGTTGAGCTCAAATGTGATTTTTTTTAATTATCTGAAAGAAAAAAAATTAGTTTATTATGCTTTCTTCACCCATAGGGTAAGTTCCAAATTATTGGTCAGGTCTACATCTTCGGTCATATAAGAAAAAACAATATAATAATTATTTCACTAAGATAGGTTGAGTAAAAACAACCAACCCGGGTTATTTGTTATATTCAACCAATCCTAGTGAAATAATTATCATTATATCGTTTTTTCTTATATGACCGAAGATGTGGAACTGACCGATAATTCGGAACTTATCCTATATTACATTAATTTAAAAAAAAATCTCGTTTCTACACGCTCGAATCAATTAGGGGCAAAACGGGTTAAATTGCATCATAAGTGTAGATTTTAAAGAAGAAATTACTCTCTTAAAATCGGAATCTGTTATCATTTCCTCGCCAATGAAACAGTTAGCAAGGCAATGTTTCATAACCTGACTTCAAAGTCAATTCATTCATTAACATCTGCTGAAAATAGAAAACTTCTCCCTACCGTATAATCATCAGGCATTGTTCGAAGTTGCCCATGAACATTTGTGACTTATCGAAAGCCGTATGCTTCGAAGTTTTTCAATTAAACTTGCCCCTTAAAGCTCTCACGCCTCAAGCGAGAGAAATTAAAACTTCATTTGATGCTAAAGTGCTTCGGCAAAAGTTTGCAATATTGAAAAGATTTCAATTTTCATTGCCAACTCGATAAAGAGATTCGCACGAATTACAAAAAAAAATCCTGTTTTATTCAGTTAACCTAGTTATGTTCTGACATTTTGATCTGATCTTCAAGTGGCAATGTTTTATACTGGGCCTTATATCCTCAATTATTATTTGATAAATGTCATGCTTCGACTTACCTGATAATTTACTGCAGTTTAAGGAATATTAAATAAGCGATACATTGATTTTGTGTCAAATTAATCTTAGTACTTTAAATTTTTTAGTGTTTTATATAAACCTTATACAATATTCATTTACTCAATAATGATAAGAAAATATGGCAAAACTAAGCTATTATGCTCTACAAACGAACATCAATTTCAAAGAAAAAAAATTCGAATTTGACAATGGACATAAATTTACGTTTGTCTGTTTATGAATTAATGCAAAATAGATATCCAGAGTGAACTCAAAGATATATATTTCTATACCTTCTTCTATCTTCACAGGCATAGAAATTATGATTAACTATATAACATTTTCCAGAATGTTTATTTTCATTTATTCCTTCCACGCCAAGAGAATTACATTAGCATCACTTACCCTCGTAACTTCTCTCCATTAACACTTTGTTGAAGTTTTGAGAGTTTTAATCACTCCTAGGATAACTGTTCCCCATTTGTGTATATACCGTACCCTCTCCCCTCGTCTTTCACGCGCAATTAACTTCTACCGTAACACTGTGGGTATTTTTCTCTGGCTAGTGTAACAAAATATGCCCATCTTTTAAAGGTATGATATACGAGATGTGTTGTATGATGCATCTGCCCGTAATTACCATCTGGCTCTCTGCTCAAAGTTCATTAGAGCCTTGCAAGATGTACCTCAATTATTCTGAGCCTTGGCTATAGGAATGGAGTTGATGACAACGGAGAATGATATCTGTAAGGTTTTTGATAGGGCAAGGTACGAATTATCGGTCGGTTTCACATCTTCGGTCCTATTTACAAAAAGTGATATATTTATAATTTAAATATAATTAAATAAAATAGCATAATATTTACCTTTTCGGTTATAAATTACAATACAGATTTCAACTGAAGGTGTTTTATTACATGGTTAAAAATTAAATATATTTTTCACATTATATAATATTGCTATAAAAGACTAATTCGTAATTAGGATTGTGACAATACGCTTTTAAAATCATAGATCATAAAAATATTATAAACGGAGATAATTAAACAGTACTGAATCGTATTCGACACCATTCCATTTCATCTATGATATTCTTAATATCTATAACTTTAAAAGCATACTGTCACAATCCTATTCATGACTAACAATAACAGTATTCTGATTAAATTCTATTACTTGACAATACATTGTATTCCAATTAAAAGAACCTGAGAGTGCTAAATAAGTGAATAATCTTTGCATAGTTTGATATCTCACTCAGTTAACTATTATAAATCATAGCTTTTAATGGGCCAAACCTTCTTAATTACCCCTTCGTTGGTTGAATGTCATTTCCATCACGCTGATAAAGTGAATTATGAACTGACTCGTCTATTAGTGTCATAGTTGAAGAATAATGACTGCTTTAACACGAGGAATGAAATAACAAGTAAATTATGGTACAATTTGTAACCTCTGGTGTTAATTCTTTTTCCATATAATTATTTACAATTCGGAATGCTCATATAACGCAATATTGAATGAAAATTTATATAGTGAGATGTAGGTTGCTGGGATATTGTAAATTACCTAACTGCAGTTTAGAGCATAACACCAAATGTTGTCTCTCTTATTTTTTATGTTTCTTCTTTCCTATCTATTATGTAGCAATAGCCAAATGTTCGCTCATGTTTAAAATTTAAGCGACAGCCATTTTACAGTCAAATTTCCCGTCAGCCATACTAATTTTCGACTTTTTTTGAATGTTTTATTTTTTTCTTATAGTTTAATTTATATATTTGTTGCGAAATATATTTTAATATTTTGCAATGTAATAAAAAATCTTCGATTAAAATCTGTATTATAATTTGCTACTAATTATTGTAAATTGTTTCCACAATCTAGTATCTTGTTACTGGATTGCTGATGAATCTATCTTTGATTCTTTAAAAACTAAAACCGATATTAACCATTTTTAAAACTATTCCATAACATTAAAGCTGATAATAGCAATATATTTTTTGCGTGTATTGTTCACATAAATCAAATAGTCAAACGAAATCAATGACACATTTCTTTTGATGTGCCATTTGACAGAAATCATTCTTTGATCCATTAAAAAAATAACCATAGCTGAAATGGAACATTCCTGCCCATCCTTTGATATCAGATGGGTGATGTATTTTTCTCACCGTCTATATCCATCAATCCAGCGCCCGATTAATTATTTGAGAAGAAAAAAAAGCAGGAGGGAATTTTTCAGCGTAGACTCTGATTCAATTGGAGGCCTCAGTCTCCGCTAATTAATTTGCCCAGGCATTTTATTATATTGTAGACAAGAGGAAGTGTACCCCATTGTCTCTGTACTTCATTTTTCAAACACTTTCACCTGATGTTGTCAATGTTTGGTTAATGGTTAGTTAATATCATGCTTTGCTGTGGTGGTGAGAAATTTCACCAAATTTTATTTCTCAGTTTACTAAAAAATGCTTTCCAAACTTCGAAAAAAAATTGAAGCTTTTTACATATAATAATATATAATTATTACCCGATATACAATAAATCACAATTCAACCTAAATTATTTAAATACTATGTTAGTTTAACAATTACTCATCTTCTGTTTCTTTATTCAATTAAAAAGTCCACAGCCTTGTTACCGAGCTAACCCAATATCGCCATTTTTACTTCCAACTAAATAAAACAATTGTGAAAGTTCTTGAAAACAATTTTTTGCAAGTTGCTCAGAACTAAAATCCATCTCGAAAGAAAAGTTTGGGGATAGTCTCGTAAGAAGTTAGGAGAGGATGTTCACGAGAATTGTAATGTATTCTCCGCGCAACGAATGAAACTACTAATCACTATAGGAAAAGATAGTGAAAAATAGATAAACTTGGTTAGGATATGAAATAATGAAGACGGTTTAGATATAAAATATATTAGATGGGTTAGATATGAAATTATTTAGACGGTTTAGAAAAAAATTCAAAAAAATGATTTTCGTTGGATTATTCCATTGATATTGATGATTGAATTATATAAAACTTGGAAATATATTTTTAAGTTCTCTCCCTAATAATTATTTGTCTTTTAAATTTCCCAGAATTGTGTACGCACGTTATATTGAAGAGATAATCCTTATTTCATGCTGGACATGAATATTATTGAAAATCCAATAACTTAATAGAAACGAAGTGTTTTTCTCTTTAGATTTTTCTCAGCACGGACCAATATATCGACCAAAGGTAACTGGAGCTCAGCATGCACACAAACAGACGCACACACGGTGTTTGCTGACTACCTATGTACTATCAGAGAAAAGAGTCTTTGCTGACTATGTACTATCAGAGAAAAGAGTCTTTGGTGACTATGTACTACTATCAGAGGAAAGAGTCTTTACTGACTATGTACTACTATCAGAGAAAAGAGTCTTTACTGACTATGTACTACTATCAGAGAAAAGAGTCTTTGCTGACTATGTACTACTATCAGAGAAAAGAGTCTTTACTGACTATGTACTACTATCAGAGAAAAGAGTCTTTACTGACTATGTACTACTATCAGAGAAAAGAGTCTTTGCTGACTATGTACTATCAGAGGAAAGAGTCTTTGCTGACTATGTACTACTATCAGAGAAAAGAGTCTTTGCTGATGATGTACTATCAGAGGAAAGAGTCTTTACTGACTATGTACTATCAGAGGAAAGAGTCTTTACTGACTATGTACTACTATCAGAGAAAAGAGTCTTTACTGACTATGTACTACTATCAGAGAAAAGAGTCTTTACTGACTATGTACTACTATCAGAGAAAAGAGTCTTTGCTGACTATGTACCTATCAGAGAAAAGAGTCTTTGCTGATGATGTACTATCAGAGAAAAGAGTCTCTGTGATGATGTACTATCAGAGGAAAGAGTCTTTACTGACTATGTACTATCAGAGAAAAGAGTCTTTGCTGATGATGTACTATCAGAGGAAAGAGTCTTTACTGACTATGTACTATCAGAGGAAAGAGTCTTTACTGACTATGTACTACTATCAGAGAAAAGAGTCTTTACTGACTATGTACTACTATCAGAGAAAAGAGTCTGTATTGACTATGTACTACTATCAGAGAAAAGAGTCTTTGCTGACTATGTACTACTATCAGAGAAAAGAGTCTTTGCTGATGATGTACTATCAGAGAAAAGAGTCTCTGTGATGATGTACTATCAGAGGAAAGAGTCTTTACTGACTATGTACTATCAGAGAAAAGAGTCTTTGCTGATGATGTACTATCAGAGGAAAGAGTCTTTACTGACTATGTACTATCAGAGGAAAGAGTCTTTACTGACTATGTACTACTATCAGAGAAAAGAGTCTTTACTGACTATGTACTACTATCAGAGAAAAGAGTCTTTACTGACTATGTACTACTATCAGAGAAAAGAGTCTTTGCTGACTATGTACTACTATCAGAGAAAAGAGTCTTTGCTGATGATGTACTATCAGAGAAAAGAGTCTCTGTGATGATGTACTATCAGAGGAAAGAGTCTTTACTGACTATGTACTATCAGAGAAAAGAGTCTTTGCTGATGATGTACTATCAGAGGAAAGAGTCTTTACTGACTATGTACTATCAGAGGAAAGAGTCTTTACTGACTATGTACTACTATCAGAGAAAAGAGTCTTTACTGACTATGTACTACTATCAGAGAAAAGAGTCTTTGCTGACTATGTACTACTATCAGAGAAAAGAGTCTTTGCTGACTATGTACTACTATCAGAGAAAAGAGTCTTTGCTGACTATGTACTACTATCAGAGAAAAGAGTCTTTGCTGATGATGTACTATCAGAGAAAAGAGTCTCTGTGATGATGTACTATCAGAGGAAAGAGTCTTTACTGACTATGTACTATCAGAGAAAAGAGTCTTTTCTGATGATGTACTATCAGAGGAAAGAGTCTTTACTGACTATGTACTATCAGAGGAAAGAGTCTTTACTGACTATGTACTACTATCAGAGAAAAGAGTCTTTGCTGACTATGTACTACTATCAGAGAAAAGAGTCTTTGCTGACTATGTACTACTATCAGAGAAAAGAGTCTTTGCTGATGATGTACTATCAGAGAAAAGAGTCTCCGCATGATGCTAATTTATTGAATCAAATATTTCTAAAATGCTATTATTCTCATATCTTACCATTTTGATGTCGTGTATCCAGACCAGTTATAAAATATCTACAAGCATTTCAGTTATTGAAGTTTATTCTTGGAAATGTAAAATTAGTAAACTATGATAAAAATGTACGGATGACTCTTTTTTGACTGTTCATGTAGTATTACGTATAATAAAGTATAATACATAGGCTCAAGTTTATATATAGTGAAAATATGTATAGTCGATAGAATGAATTAAACCGATAAATTATCACATCGACGTTAAGTCCTCGCTTCCATTTTAATATACTATAATTACTGTGAATTTGTACTGCCAGTGATCTTCAATATTAATAGAAACATTATCTGTTACGTACGAATAACATTAGGAAATTTGAAAACGTGAAACCAGTTATATATATGACTGTAACTGATTAGCTGCCAAAAAAAATAAAATTTATATGTCAATTTTATCAACCTTGATTCATTTTATTTCATTACCATGTTTTTTTTATAAACTCTTGGCCTAATTGATCATTCATTTTTAATTTAAAATAGAACTGATTGTATTGCTGATTATTTTTAAATATTGCACTAAAAAAATGAATAGAAAAAAAATTTAAAATTGGGATAAAAACTCACTACCATAATTTGAAGCAGTAAATTTAAAGTATAAATGATGAAACATAAATAAATAAATATAAATGATGAAACAAAAATAATTAAATATAAATGATGAAATCCCAAGCAAACAAAGTTAATGATACCCATGTGGGCACTAAGTCGACAAACCATATTGGTACTGTGTGTTTTTTTGCAAAATGGGCCAACATGGTGACAGCATGGGCTGTTATGTTGGAACCATCTTGGCCCAAGATATTGCCAATAATGTTAATAAATTTTCAGCTACATAATGTTGATACGCTATATATTAATCAGGTTGGGCTAGTATAACAATTCAATGGGGTGGATTCGCCACATTGAACCAACCTTCTCCCAAGGTAACATTCCATGAGAATGGAAAACCACATTTTCCCCATGTAATTTCTAGACTACTTTTCAGTCTGCCATCTCTTGCCCATCTAACCATCTAGTGCCCATGTTGGTACAATGTGTCATGGTAGGTTTTTACATTACACTTCTATAGTGAGTATAGGTTTAACAGTTCAAATAAATGAATAAGATATATTAATATTTACAATATTTTTCAAATTTTCTCTATGCAAAAAGCATTTTTCTTCCTTTTACTTAATATGAATTATTGGCATCAAAATATATCTCGACGGCAATAGAATTTTTCCCAATAAAATTATTGATTACTCACCGACTAAAAAGCTTCTTCTAATAGTGTTAATATCGCTTCATAATTCTGTAATACATGTTACATTTAGTCTTGTTCATGGCTACAAACTTCAGACTAAAGTCAGTCGTAAAAATATGTAACCTGACGCTAACAACATCATGAGAGTGATGTGGAGAGCTGAAACACAGGGAGATGTTTAAAGTGAATGCAGTGAGCAGTGACTTGGATGTACAGTGACAAGAGAGCAGTACACAGTGACTTGGATGTACAGTGACAAGAGAGCAGTACACAGTGACTTGGATGTACAGTGACAAAAGTGCAGTGCGCAGTGACTTGGATGTACAGTGACAAGAATATTTTGTAGTACACAGTGACTTGGATGTACAGTGACAAGAGTATTTTGTAGTACAATGAACATATCAAGTTCACCAAAGAAACTAATTCGATAACTTTTGCTTGCTACGTATTAGCAAGAGAGTTTGAAACAGATACTATATAATGATAGTTAGAACACATCAACCAATTGTCTTCATTGGTAAAGACAAAAGGAATATTCATTATAATGTATCTCATGATATGGATTTCAACTACCTGAATTGAATATCTTGAAGAATTGAAAATCTGAATTGAATCTGAATTGAAAATCTCGAAGAAAATTTCAATGATGCTCAATATTTTCAACCCCGACTTCCTAAGTTACATATATAAGAATAAATATTCTCTTTAGTTATTCACTATATGTATAGTTATTCACTATATGTATAGTTATTCACTATATGTATAGTTATTCACTATATGTATAGTTATTCACTATATGTATAGTTATTCACTATATGTATAGTTATTCACTATACTCTAACATATTAAAACAGATACTTATATGTTCATCAACTTCTTGAGTTTTATAATGTACAAAAAAGTATTGAGAAAATCGTGGCATCTCATCTCAAACACATGTTAGAAGTACTACGCCTTTCTCTTCATTACTGCATTTTCATGGAAGAATCGAATTAAAATATTTCATTTACATATACGTAGAACTCCTCTATAGTGGATGTAGACTCCTGAGTAAGAAAATCCCGTATAATGAACTAATTTATGGCAGACTAAAGAAAATTTGTTACTTATATGGACTACTTCCTTAATCAGGACATTAAAATTCATAGCAGAGGAGTTCTACTTCTTGCCATTCTACCAATATGTTCATTAATACAACATTCTAAAGATATATAATAAATATATTGGTATACAGGTCATCTTATACCGCAGTGCATGAACATTTTTATTCCATTCGTCTCCATTTTGAAAACAGATATCGGGCCCGATAATATTGGTAAACAGATCTCTGCGCCTTGTATTCACACTTAAAGCCAATTCAATTCCATGGACTGAATTCCTTGTGTGAAACAGTGAAAGGAATAGGAACATGGAATATCATCATTAAAAATTAACCTAGGGTAAATTACGAATTATCGGTCAGTTTCACATCTTCAGTCATATAAGAAAAAATAATTGTTATTTTATTTTTATTTGAATTGGTATCCACAATTCAAATAAAAATAAAAGAACAATTATTATATCGTTTTTTCTTATATGACTGTAGATGTGAAACTGACCGATAATTCGTAATTTACCCGGATATGCTCTATGTCCATCAAAGTTTTTTTTATGTATAATTGGCTTAAGTAGTCTGTTAATGACTTTATATTTCATTTAACAAGGAATTATGTCATTAAATTATTAGTTGATAAAAATGTTCCTGTCCAATTGTTATGCATAATATATATTCGTATATTATATCTTAATTAAGTTAACAACTCGCTTGTCTGGCACTAAATTATTTATATCAATATAATATAAATTGAATTTTAATTGCAGTACCTCATTTATTTTGGTGGCTTCACAATTTGACCACCAGAGTAAATCACTGTTTGTGTTTAATATTTAATAACTACATCAAATTACTATATATCAGCGGTATAAAAATCATTATAAAATCACATTTCTGAATAATTTTCATCTACCCAATTGTTAATTCATATACAGAACTGATTTTTCTAAATGTGTACTAAATTACTTTCTGTTATTGATTGATATTATTACATGATATAATTTGGTGAATAACTGCATGCTTTCAAAGAACATTGAATATTCTTATTCGTTTCCATAAGGAGATATTTTAAGTCCGACTAACTGCACCTTGCAAGTCGCTCTCTGAGCATGTATAATACATTTCCCAATATTCTTATTGGAGTTGAAAACACGGACGTGCTCAAAATATATCCCGGTTCAATGAGGAGTTCTAGAACTGTAAGGAATAATAAATTCGTTCCTGTGTGACATTGGAATTCTTTTATTCGTTCAAGAATTTGGCAGAATTCTGTATCAATTTGAGTGATTATCAGATTAGGAAATAATCGTTAATCTGTTTTTCAGAATTGAATCTCGAGAATGAAACTTAGTTCATTGGATTTTAATTGTATACTAAGACATTATAATATTTATGATAAACATTGATGAAACGTTTATTAATATGTTTTTTTTATGATCTCAATAGTTATAAAATTATATCAAAATTAGAGCAAAATTATAATAAGTATTATTACCACATAAAAAGATGGTAAATTTAAAATTTTCTATAATTTCCTGACTAGGAATGAACTGAAGCACATTTACTTTTCTAATAAATTTCATTATAATCAGATTTATTTAAAATTATTCAATTGAATTTAGGCCAAGATTCTCAATACCGCCTCTAAAGGTTACAGGTTATCAGATTGAAACCTGTAAGTGAACTGTTATTTGCCGCCAATATCCTGAGAGTGTCTGTTTAAACCATTGATCTTTTCAATAATTCAGACACATAAGAGTATTGGTCTCTCTCTCTCTCTCTCTCGCTGTGACAGGGAAAAATCTCCTTCATTGTTATAAGTTTAGATCTTAAAGAAGAACTGTCAATACCTGTCGCGCAAGCAGCGCCTGCAAGGTCGCCTATAACCTTCATCACTTATTTAAAATTATACTCATAGTCGTAATGAAACGGCTATATATATCGCGCACTTCTAACTAATAATATATCTTAAATGTGTACATTATATATCCATCCCTCTTCGTGTACATTTATTATTAATACATGTGAAGTAAATCAGAGGATTTTGATGATTCAGAGTAGGAATAAAACATATGACCATCAAGAAATGACACTTTAAAAAGTAGGTATTCAATTTGCACTTTGGTAATTGACTTCTATACCTACATCACTATGATTTACTGTTGATTAAATCAGTAATCCCATCTGTTAATCTGAAAAAACTGCATTTATTGTCACCAGTGAAAAGGCAGTTGATGAATAATTGACACAGTGTTTATTATTTTTCAAACTTATATTGAAGAATACTCAGACGATCAGTTTATAATCAGTTTATTCGCTTTCGGATCGTTGCAAAGAATTTGATTCCAAAAATAACTTGAGACCGATAGTCAATATTTAATTGACTCTCAGTTCAAAGATAATTAGTTCCTGAACTAATCTAATTATGCAGTTAAATTCTTTAAATTGATTAATTAACAATAATAATCAATACGAATAGCGATAGCACACCAGTCACCAATTATCTCTGGAATCTGAAAATGTGAAAACGAATTATGAAATCCATTTTTTTATTGATGGAATTGTGTTTTATAACACACAAACAAAAGACTGATGTATTCGACCTGTTTCATAAGAAACTCATAGTTTTCTTCAGCTGCTAGGGAGGGGCGGGGATGGGGGTTATTCTTGTCCGTTAGTTTTTACGCGAACCTCAGGTGGTGTCTTAACTTCACGTTCAACTAAGCAATATTTATGCTTCATTTCGTGTGCCGAGAGGCGAATAGAAGTGTTAGCGCGAGCGTTCATTATTCCCATTGTAAACTTCAATGAGGTATATCACACATTTATGACACTGTATATTGGTATGTTATTATGAAAATTAAATTCGTGTTTATGCAATATGGAGGATTATTTTCCACTTGAGAGTTCCCCTCAAACACTCCTGCTGATTGGCATAACATATTCTCGACAGTTAGCGTAGTACACTCACTGACCAATGAGCTTTGAATAATTTATGGCCGACAGATGCCTTTAACTAGTCTCTTGAGAGCACTTCACAAAGTCGATAAGTTTGGAGGAGCGCATGGTAAACACTCTCAGACTTGATGAATCGTTACCTTAACGCTGATTTACTGGCTTCGGCAAACTCTTTGATAAGAGAGCTCTCATCGATCCGCAACCTAGCATCTTTTGTGCGATTGAGGTGCCCCTTTTTTGGAGTATTATATTCGAGTTAAGTTTCATATTAGGTTAGGGAAACATTTTGACTTTATTTTCTCCTCCATTCTGTCCATATTTAAAACCGGTTTTGGAAATATTCTGTATTGGTTTTAATTAAGAATAGTTTTAATTTTCCGAAAGAATTAATACCGATTCTCGATGTTCCTTCACATTCAGTATTCACTTTATTATCTTTACTATCCTTTTTACAGCTTACTCCTCTGTAATTACCAAGCAATGAATCTCACTATAATAGCTATTAGCATTGATTTCATAAAATTTCTTTTTCTTTACAGGTAGCAAACCAGGAGAAGGTGTCATAACCTGCCTAGAGGCTAGGCAGCAGTGCTATGCAGACGCACGATGTCGTGATATTCTGAAGCTCCAGCACAAGATCTGTGGTCCGGAGATGGGTGAGTTACTATAACAAAACTTCAGCTTCATTTCACGACACTATCTTTACTTACATATATTCTTGTTATTTAATAGAAAAATATCGTCTTTAGAGAATCTTTATTCAGTACTTCATTCAATGTTAAATTTTTGATTCAATTCATTCTCCGACGTCTAGGAGATGTTAATTAATTTCAATCTTTCACCCACATTGTCGATTAAATCTTGTATTTAATCACCCACATTGCCGATTAAATCTTGTATTTAATCACCAACATTGTCGATTAAATCTTGTATTCAATCACCAGCATTGCTGATTAAATGTTGTATTTAATCACCAACATTGCCGATTAAATCTTGTATTTAATCACCCACATTGTCGATTAAATCTGGTGACCTAATACAGATTTTGTGAAATGAATTATTGTAGATAGATAATATTTTACAGAGTGTTTCATTTCAGATTTGACAAAATTTGAGAGCTGGCATAAAAACCCAAAATAGATACATTTTTAGGAACAACAAAATATCCAAAAATGATTCGTTATAGAGATATTGATTGCTTTTTATACAAACTGCCAATTTTTGGATCTGAAATGAAACACCCTGTATAGTAAACAAACCCAAGCTTCTAATGCTGATGAAGATTGCTAATAAATCTTGGTTGTCTGTTTAGTAGAACGTGCTAGTTTTCCTACTTAGTATTTTCAAAATCAAATATACCAAACACTGTAACTAGTGAGTCATTTCGATAACTCTTCTTTTGCGATTGCCTTATGATTTTCTACGACTCACGTGACTCGGAGACATTAAATATAGACTCAGCAGAGCTTATCGACGAGTCCCGAACACTAATGTCTATAGTCAGTCCAAATACTCATACATTCATTTATTACAGTACAACAAGAAATTGTTTGTGCCTATGTTAAATACATTATTGATATATTCTCCATTGGTATTGGAGACCTGAATTAATAATTATATCAAACAATTATTATATACTGTTATAGTTAATATCAATTTATGTATATCCAAATTGAATGTGTAACACTATGTAGGTTTATAGTTGATATACTTGATATTAATTTGTATGAATTGTATTGAATCTGTTCATATTAAATTAATTTTTTGTGTATTAGATGAGGTGAAATTCTGAGAAAAAATTGATCCAAATGACGAAAAAAATAAGCTAGGTTATTACATTCAAAATATTATGATGTATGCAGATGTTAGATTTCTAGAGAACAAAGATATTCTATCATGAAGATTCATTTTTATTAAATTACCTCAGCAATATTTAAATATGTTACATTAGCAAACATTTCGAAATTTTACATTAGCCGCTGAAATATATTATTCCTAAACAAATTAGATACGTTTCCATAGAGCCAAGAAATGTTGTATTTCCTCAGATAATATATGCTAAAATTCAAAGAACTCCACTCGCTCCTCTTGTCATAATTTTGAAGGCTTTTCATAACAACGGAGCACTTTTCTTCTCCTACCATCGATAATTGTGTTCTACTTCGCCCAAGTTCCACCAAATGGATTCTGAAAATAAGAGGAGGATTTTCAAAACGTGTCTTTGTTCCTTAACGAATGTTTGCTGGAGATATTTCAAGATAATTTGGTTCTCTGGGTTTAACAGGAAAATTGAACTAATGTGTATGCTATTAGGTAGCAACATATGACATATATACTCTGCATTGTTTTATGTTCAATATGTTTTTATCTGGAATTAATTTATATGAATATAAATATTAATATCATGTACATATATATTACATATGAATTATACAATATAGTATATGTCATATACGTGAACTTATATTATTTATAATTAAATATATACTTATTAATCACTCATTCATTTTATTAGTGGATTGCGAATTAAGGAAGTTGTAACAATATTGATAAGCTAAAGATCACTATAGTGAAGTTTCTTTTAAAGATTATCTCCTACTCTAAATGGACAGGAAAAGTTACTTCACTTTACAAAATAAAACATTTCACTCCAAACCCCGCTAGCCAAACCTCCAGTACACATTCAACAACTACAGAAAACTTTACAATTTTTATAGCATCTAACATAATCATTAAGATAAGAAGAAAGCCAGCGAAATCTACATCCAGACCGACTGCTTCGTGAAGATATTTTACCTCTATGAAGTACATTGGAAAAAATCCACGGATTTCCGTAAAATTTCGATTAAGATGAAATATTAAAAATTGACACTATTAAGATTTTACATAAGAACGAGATAAAAAGAATATAAGTTTATTAAAATTATTATCAATATTAAGCCTGTTAGAAAAAAGAACTTATATTCAATAATTGAATTGACTTAAGTAAAGATATGTATGCTCCGAATTAAAGTATTTTCTATTGCAAAAATATATATTTCATTATTAATATCGTTAAGAGAGGTAAATAACTGTTAGATTATAACTATATTCACTTAATTCTTCTTTGAATTTGAGGCAATTACTATAGTCGGTAGTTGTGTTATGTGGGCTGATGATAGAGGCAACCTCTAAAGTGTTTCTGAAACTACTTAGTTAATTATTAATTAAAAGCATTAGGTGTATTAAAATGAAACAAGAAACTAAGTAACCTGAATTTATAGCAGCATTTTACTAGTTATTACTTAATAGTTATTAATTTTACTAGTTATTACTTAATAGTTATTAATTTTACTAGTTATTACTTAATAGTAATTAATTTTTCTAGTTATTACTTAATAGTTATTCATTTTACTAGTTATTACTTAATAGTTATTAATTTTACTAGTTATTACTTAATAGTAATTAATTTTTCTAGTTATTACTTAATAGTTATTAATTTTACTAGCTATTAATTTTACTAGTTATTAATTTTACTAGTTATTACTTAATAGTTATTAATTTTACTAGTTATTACTTAATAGTTATTCATTTCACTAGTTATTACTTAATAGTTATTAATTTTACGAGTTATTACTTAATAGTTATTAATTTTACTAGTTATTACTTAATAGTTATTAAGTTTACTAGTTATTACTTATGTGAGTTATATTGTTTTCTTATATGTAGGTATTCTTAAAACAGTTCATATATGTAATTATTTATATCATTCATTGCTGTAGAGGGAATTAAAACTATTCAAAATTGTCTTGTTATCTTTCAATAATATGAAGTCTATTTTTTAGTGGGACTCTGACTATTAGAATTTTTTTCGGTAGGGGATGATTTAAAAGACATTAAAACATTTAAAATTCATTTCACCTTTGTTTCTTCATGTTAAACTGTTTAAATACATTTCTAAGGGCTGAATATTTAATACTTTTCTTAACAAATATTTTCAAATTAAAATAAGAACTTATTACTGTTTTATATAGGTTTAAATAAGTTCAAAATACCACTTATAAATAGCATAAAACGGTTGACTTAAACTCAGTTTTATATACATCTTAAAGTTCAAATTTTAATTCTCGCATGTGTAACTTCCCCATAGACTAAAGTTTTTATCTTCTCATGTTCACTGGCGTTGAAAATTTGTTCTCTTGTTCTTCCCCGAAAGGTTTTCTCGCTGGCGAAAACTAACACAGCTCAAAAATAACAAAAATAAGGCACGACTCATTCTTAGGCTGCCGAGGATAAAAGTAAGACTTTGTTTCATCTAACTTCGTTCCTTTTGAATTTTAGGTCTTGTGGCCTGAATAATATTTTGAAGATCTTCCTACGGTTACAAAGAGGTTGTTCTTTACAATGCTTGTAATAAAAAGGGTCCATAACTTTTGGTGAATGCTAAACTAGTGTTTTGACATTTAGTCAATATATATTGATGACATATAGTTACCCAAGAATTAAAAGAGTTATACATAGTTTGGCCAGAAGGTAAAGAAGGGTTTAATTGAATTATCTATAGCATACGAAAACTTCCAATCGAGAAAGTTAGCTGCAATACGTCGACCAGCTAATAACAAATTAGTGATTTAAGCTGTAAATTGTTTGTCATGTACAGTCAAAGAAAAGTGTATATATCCTTAATGAATCTTGAACAGTTTAATAATATCAAATTTCCAAAAAGATACTTAACTTATTGTAATGCTTCTAGATATTTTATAATTGACCTGGGTACACGATAACAAATTTGTAAGGTTAGAAAATGATTGGAAATTAGAAAATTGTGATTTTAGAAATTACCATCATCCTGAGACTTTTTTCCTTGATAGAACTTCTACAATTTGGTCCCTTGCATAAATATTTATATAAATATTATATAATGAAATTGGTATACCTTTTTTCCACATTTTGCTATTGATGAAAAATATTTCTTCAAAGCCTCTCACTTTTAAAGCTGGCAAAGAAGAATAAATGAAGAAATATTCCTATAATACAACTACAGCAATTCTCTCTCTATGGAAACTTTTCCTTTTTTTAAAGTACGCATATCATCTTGCACAAATGAAGTAGATTGTGTTAAATTTTTGGTAAAATGAAGGGGTTAAACCATTGTCAAATATACTCTTTTGATCACTCGAGGAAAAGATATTCAAAGGTTCTTTTTTTCATACGATTTTACTGAATAATGGAAAATCCTTTTACTTTTTCATGAGGGGCAAATGTTGCATGAATTGTCATTCTGTTTTGGTGACAACTAACTTTCTATTTCTGCGAATGTTTTGCGTTCCTGGAAAAGTGTTATGACTGCTGTCCACACGATAACTAATGAACTTATCGCCCCTTTCCCTGAATAAGAGTCCAGCTTCCTAGTACTGGACTCGTAATTGTTCTGGACTAATTAATACCAGAGTTTTTCATTTGAACTAACTGGTAACTTTGAATTCTTGAATATATTTTTATGTTAGGTACTACAAATGCTTGAATTACATATTTGATAAAATGTAATATTCTTTACTATATTGGATACTGGATAGTATAACTCAGCCTCAATTATCATCTCTAACAAAGAAATGGATACATAATACATTAATTATTCAGTATCATATGTAGATTTATATTTTTCTAGTAATTTAATTGAAAAATTAAATTACTGGAAAAATCTTTATTTGAAACCTAACGGAAATTTCTTTTTTTCCTATTAATTAACAAAGGAATCTAGAATATTTTAATTATCTGCATCATTAGACAGGCGATATTTTTGTAATCAACTATATTCAATCATTGTTACACTTTTATATGTTCAATATGTTGGAATAAGTCTTCAGGCAAATCCTGACAGCAATTGAAACCTCAAAGTATTTCATTCTGACAAAATTCAATAAAATAATTACATTTTGATTGACCATAACTCAAATTACAGTCCCTGTTTTACGACCAACGCTCACGAATCTCGATGTCAGTAATTAAATTGAACGTTGATTGAGAAGCTCTCTGACCTACATAAGCTGTTATGCACGACCAACGTTACTTCGCTCTAACTTTTACCACTTATATTGTACATAGTTCAATGAGAATCACTTTAAAAACATGGCAAAATGAGCTCTCTGACCTATATCCTTACCAGGTGTGTTTATGTTTTCGTTACTCAGTATAGTTACTCAGTCTTGTTGTGACCATTAAGTTGAGATTACGTTTTAACTACTTCAATTACTATCCATATTCTATAACAATGCATTCTGATGGGAAGTATGATATTAAATCGAAGATCGTTACCATCAAGTTATATCTTTATAAATTTAAGCATTGTTTAAAATGATGGCTAATAAACTTTTTTCTATGTTTTACTTTCATATATGCTTTCGTTGCTTTTTTTTTGTCAAACTCTCACAACTAAATCAAAAGTATGAAAACTTAAATGATGAAAAAATGGAATCATCAACTTCCTCGGTCATAAAAATCAGGAACTGCAGTCTATCATTTATGACTGCTACCAGAAATCTGTGTAGTAACATGACCATAAAATCTATGAGAAAAGAGCTTGAAGACCTATTCCAAAAGGCTGTGAGAGATTTGAACATCAAATATGTTGTGGATACAGTTTATGTAACTCTGAAGTACGATTGATGTACTATCACCTATTTCATGAGTATACAAATAGAAAATGAAGCCAAGATGAAATCTTAATGCTAAAATTATGATTTTGCAATTCAAAGTTATTATTTTTGAACCGTTTGTCTTTTCATTATTTATAAACAATTAATGCTATTCTTATAATTTATGATTTTTTTACCCTAATGACATTGTATTTTAATTAATAACTCCCTGTTTTGCATGGAAAATTAAACAAATAACAACCAATATTTAAAAATTGAATTGAACAATTATAGCTCGATATTGTCATTTTTAAATTGAATTCAAATTAACTTATTTACAAAGTTCATATTTTTAATTTCATTACTGTTAATTATATTACTGCATTTTATATTAATATAATATGATATTAACCAATATTTACCCAGGAAGTAAGAGAGTTATAATTTGGCCAGAAGATAAATAGGGTTTTAATCTTATTTTATTTTGCCTCACGAAATCATGAAAGTTAGCCTCAATATGTTGGCAAGCCAATAACAAATTAGTGATTTAAGTTGTTTATATCTTCTTCTTTTTCATATACAGTCAAAGAAAAATGTATCCGTAATCAATTTTAAACAGTTCACTATAATAACAAATTTCCAAAAAGAAACTTGACTAATTGTAATGTTTTTAGATATTTTAAAATTGATCTGGGTACACAATAACAAATTTGTAAGATTTGAAAATGATATTAAACTAGAAAATTGTGATTTTAGAAATTAATATCATGTTGACACGTTCATCTTTGGTAACTTCTATGTTTGTTCACTAGCATAAATATTTATATTTTATAATAAAATTAGAATATGTTTTCTCACTTTCTGCTATTGATCAAAAAAAGCAGTTTACTCTACAAATCGAAGAAAGAAAAATGAATAAATATGTAGTTCTTATATCACTCATAATTAGCAGTTTCAAATTTTAATTTTTAACAAATTATTTTATAACTTATACCTCAAATCATTTCAGCGGTATATATTTCATGCGTTCCTGTATTACGTTTTCCACTAAGCATTTTATTTATAATTATATTACTGCCTATTATACTGTTCTTAATTATATCACTAATAATTAATCGTTTTAATTTCTTCATTTTATTTACCGCTAACCTATCTCACTCCTCATGAACTGCTCATTCATTACACTGATAATTACATGTCACAGGATATCCTTATTGACTAATTCCATTACTTTTCAGCGGCGTGCTCCACCATATCGCCCATCAAATGCCAGAGGCTGCTGCTGTCCCTCAGGAGTTTCGAATTCCTCGAGAACTGTCGGTGTGATGAGTCTCACATCGACTACAACTGCTACACCTTCAGGCAGTCCATCTTCGAGCACCCCTGCAACATGGTCAACATGTCCGAGGGAGCCAGTCCCAGATATAGAGGTGAGAATAAATTCTGATTACAGTACATTTTTGGTCCATTTACCAAGCAGGAATCTATATAGTAATTTTTTTTTTTTTTTTTTTTTTTTTAAAGACAATATTTTGGATATCTTATATATTATATTTTAGCTAGTAGGAATATATTGATTAATAATGTTAGTAAATATACTTAGCTACTATGAACGATTTCATATATTTTTTCGTCTGAAATCATTCTATCAATGGCTGTAAAATCACGAATAGAGTCGCGTCTTTTTCGTTCTTACTCACATATGGATCTCAAACAAAAGTTCCGCGATGATTTTTAGTGTAAATACACGATAGAAAAACCTTTGAGAGTTTTCAGGAAAGTCGATAGGCAAAACTTTCGACAACTCAACTGAGTGAATTCTTATAATTCCTGGAATGATTGAGTGATAAAAAGAAGGATGTGAATATTAAAAAATGGGATTTGAATTCTAAGAAAATAGGATAGAAAGATACAGAAGATATAACGTAGAATAATTAAAACAAAAGAGAGAAGAAAGAAGAAGTTGACGAAGAGAAATTTTCGATACAAATTCGGTTTGAAATATGAATATATTTATGTAGATGATAGCAAGAAAGGTGATGAAAGAGAGGACAATATTATAATTATCCATGCAGTACATAAAATGGAAGAATAGAAATACGAGAAAGATTGAATTGATGAGAATTCATGAGTAGATTTATATTATGTAACTCAAAATTGAACTTCACATTTTCACCTTCACTCTTCATTCAATTATCAAATCCACTGAAATATTTTCATCGCCTGAATTCAATTATTAGAATCGAACACTGAGAATGATTTGGAATGAAGCAACTGTAGCATGAAATAAATTCAATTGACTTAGGAGAGGCCGGAGGTGGATGCTGTCTTCTCTCTGTACCAATGTGCTCCTTATTTACCTTTGCCTCGCTCTGATTCTGCAAATATTTTATTCAATTTCCCCGTTCCCTGGCGGCTGTCGATCCCTGGCACTCTTTGAACGAATCAATCAGATTCGTGGAGAGTACGAATCTGAGTACGAGTGGGGATCATCCTTAGAAGCGATGAGTGGGAACTAAGAACCATCCTCAAGGAAGGATGGGTTAAATCTGAGAATCAACCACAATATTTGTTGAGTTAGGACTGAGAAATGTCCTCATAGTAAAATGAGTGATAAAAACATTCCTGTGAATGCTTGGACCATCATATGGAATATTCTTTAATTTTCGGTGACAATACACAAGGCGGTTTCATCTCACTTGCGGAAACTAACTAATAACAGTTATCAAGAATTGAACTTCCCACCGAACATTCATCATTTTCTCAGCCTATTATGCCGTAGCCTCGGCATTATTATTCTGGATGCTGTGGACTGTGGTGCCGCGGCTTTGTCAGTTCCGGTGGAGTGACCTTGCCGTTCGTTTGTTAATTGAAATCTAACGTGTGAAGCGTAATATCTAAATTGTTAGACTAATTGATTAGAACATGCACAGCGTAGTCTGCTCTTGGTATTAATTGCTTACAAAAGTATGCAAAGTATCTTCATTCAGGTACAAACTTTGAGGTTATTGTTTTTAAAGTTTCAGTGCAATATGTCTATATACATAATTCTAGACATGGGCATGAGTGAATGCCTTTTTTTCATGGTTAAAATTGAACGTTAATTTCTTTGTAATAAAAGTGACTGTGAGCTCTGAGCTGGAAAGATTACCATAGCATTACAAGCGATAAGAACTTAACTCTTTTCTCGGATAATAAGATTATAAGATGTGACAATTCAAATCTCTTGCATTACCTTCTTACGTCTCTAACGGGCCGTACACACGTATGGTTTTTAAATCTTTCCACCAGACTTTTTGCTAAGCTCCTCCTACTTTTTCCACGAGAATATAAGAAAAAACGATAAATTGTTATTTATTTTAGTTGGTATCCATGATCCTGCAGGTATCATGGATACCATCTAATATAAATAAAACATATATCGTTTTTCCTTATATTCTCGGGGTAAAAGTAGGAGAAAATTAGCAAAAAGTCTGGTGGAAAGACTTAAAAACCATACGTGTGTACGGCCCTATAGAGAAATAAAGTGTTTGAGAATTAATTTAGATGATTCATGAATACAGTTCTTTCCTAAGGTTGTGGTATAATTAAATTAGAAAACAACTAATTTGCAATTTATCCCTAACAATATCTATGGTTCATAACAAAGAAATTAATTACTTCAGTACGTTCCACTGTTGTAGGGTTTATCGATTATCATAACGTTAAGTGCCTTATGGTATATAGGTCGAGTAATTATTATCTATTATTTATTTGCTTTATTCCATTGTGATTGTATTGCTGTGACAAACATTGATGATGTAGCTTTAATATTAATAATGCATTGTTCTCGGACTCGTTTGATGTGGCAAGCTAGTGGTATTAGCAAAGTATTGTTAGGCATTTCATCAGATTTCTAACTACTGAAATTTACAATAACAAAATTATATTTTATGAATACATCATTCATAAATAGACTACTTTATGATATTATAGAATTAGTACAATTTCAGAAATTTGATTTCTACGGATCTAAATCATGAATATTAATATCCGGTGAATTTCTGTAATTTTATTATTGAGTTATAATTTGTGGTTTTCCTTGATTATTCCAGAACTGTATATCCTCTAGATCTCACTCTATCTTCTAGTTCTCACTCTATCCTCTGGTTCTCACCCTATCTACTCTAGATCTCACTCTATCCTCTAGTTCCCAGTCCATCCTCTAGTTCTCACTCCATCCTCTAGTTCTCACTCCATCCTCTAGTTCTCACTCTATCCTCTGGTTCTCACTCCATCCTTTAGTTCTCACTCTATCCTCTAGTTCTCACTCTATCCTCTAGTTCTCACTCTATCCTCTGGTTCTCACTCTATCCTCTGGTTCTCACTCTATCCTCTGGTTCTCAATCTATCCTCTAGTTCTCACTCTACCCTCTAGTTCTCACTCTATCCTCTAGTTCTCACTCTATCCTCTAGTTCTCACTCTATCCTCTAGTTCTCACTCTATCCTCTAGTTCTCACTCTATCCTCTAGTTCTCACTCTATCCTCTAGTTCTCACTCTATCCTCTACATAGTTCTCACTCTATCATCTGGTTCTCACTCTATCCTCTGGTTCTCACTCTATCCTCTAGTTCTCACTCTATCCTCTAGTTCTCACTCTATCCTCTAGTTCTCACTCTATCCTCTAGTTCTCACTCTATCCTCTAGTTCTCACTCTATCCTCTAGTTCTCACTCTATCCTCTAGTTATCACTCTATCCTCTACATAGTTCTCACTCTATCATCTAGTTCTCACTCTACCCTCTAGTTCTCACTCTATCCTCTAGTTCTCACTCTATCCTCTGGTTCTCACTCTATCCTCTAGTTCTCACTCTATCCTCTACATAGTTCTCACTCTATCATCTGGTTCTCACTCTATCCTCTGGTTCTCACTCTATCCTCTGGTTCTCACTCTATCCTCTGGTTCTCACTCCACTTTGTTGTTCTTTTGCAGTTGCTAGCGAAGCCAAGAAAGTTCTTGCAACTTGCGATGAAGCGAGAACCGACTGTGCCTCTGACTACAATGACTGCCTTCTGCCTTACTTGGAATTCAAGAAGAACTGCGAGTATGACGGTAGTTACTGTCATTCTCCAGACAGGTAAGTCTATTGTGATTGTATGAGTTAAACTCTGGTTACTTACTAGCCATTGTTCAACTATAGTGCTATTTTCATTGCTAAAATCTATTGGTGTAATATTTTTGGTCAGTAATTAGATCCTTTTGTTCAAATGTCTTCTGTATATAATTAGTTTATAGGTTTTGTCACTAATATTCTACTTTAAAAATATATCATTTTTATTATCAAAATTAGTATTTTAAAATAGTTTATTCTGACTTTGTTTTTTTACTGATAATATGGAATGTCACAGATATCAGCTAATTGTAAGCCGTGATGTGAAAGACATTTCCTTCTAATTGATTTTTCGTTTGCAATGAAAGCATTGTTTGTAATTCAATTCTTTGAGAGTTTGAGTATTTGAGTAGCTACTCTTTGGTGATCCGGGAGTGACTCGAACAAACTTCTGAACCTGATGTGAACCGTATGGTGTGACTTGCATGATTCATTTGTTCATTTGAAATAAGTTTAAATTTTAACTTTTGGAAATGAGTAAATAGATAGATACTCCTGCTGATTATCACCAGCATTATGTATTACTATATCTTCAGTGTTTCTTTTACAATCTCATTTTATTCCATCCTAGGCAAGCGTGCTACAAGTCCTGGGGTCAAATTAGATCCTCACCAATGTTCGGTTGCGTGTGTCCTGAAGAGCCAAATACCCTCTCCCTCCAAACCTACAAAACTTACGGCACTCTTGCTAACCAGAACGAAACACGTCACAAAGTGTCCAGCATCAGAGACCTGCAGAAGACCAAGATGCTGGAACAGGACTCTTGCATGGATGTGTACAACCTAACACACAACAATCCGTGCCTCCGTGAGTATGCAGGTATAGTGTCTATCTATCGTCTTTCTCTTATTCATATTCCTCTCTTATCTCTCATTCGTATTGTCATTCTATTTTGAATTATTCTCTTTCCTCCAATTTGTTATTCTATTATTACACGTAATCTTACCTAGCTTGTATCACAATTATTCCTCTTTCCTCCATTCTTAACTTCTATTATTACTCTATTATCTCTTGTACCTGAAAGAACACTTTAATGAAGTCTTTGAAGATTAAATAGAGTTTACACCTTAACTTTCTCGTATTGAATAATTAGTGACTCAATAGATTCGTATATTGCTTGCAGTAGTTTGTTATTGCCTTTTTCTCTTTTTAACTAATAGTCACATGCCAATTAGTACAAATATTATAATCGTGCGATCTAAAGGTACTTATTCTACTGTTTGCATTATTACTGCAGTAGTGCTATGCAGAAAGGGCGAGGTAATAAATCATGAATAATTCTAGCTGCTTCACATTACGCCCACACTCGTCAGCCTTCAGTCGCGTTACGTGGGGGTGAAAAAAAGAGGCCACGCCATAAAACTCCGAACATATTATAAATTAATGGGTCATATTTTGTATGAAGCACATGCTATTTATGATATTGTTTTTTCACATGCATAATATTGATTATGAATATTAGATGAAGTTTCAATCAATTACTTATTTAGTAATTACCTTCGCAAATTAGCGGAAGGTTATATTTTACCAGGCATTTATTTATTTATCATCTTGTTATTCGCTTAACTCAAAAAGTATTCAACCGAATTGCCTGAAACTTGGTGGAATGATTGGTCTATGTCCAGGAACCATCTGGTACAATTTGGAAGCGATCCGGTCAAAGGTCAAGGTCAAGGTTAAATAAATAATTCATAACTCTAAAAGTATACCACCAAATTGCATGAAACTTGGTAGGATGATTGGTCAATATCCAGCAACCAGTTTATTAGATATTGGAAGCGAACGGGTCAAAGGTTGAGGTCAAGTTCATATATAACTCAAGTATTATTGGATGGTCAAGGTCATTTATGAACGGCGGCGTAGGTATGCGCTCTATCGATTGCTCTTAATCTAGTTGTAAATATTATTCAAATCTTAAAACCAGTTGTCCCTTATTTATCAACCTAAAGTATTCATTGAATTTATGAACATTTTCCGACTTCCACTAATTATCAGGAAGATTTTGCTACTAGTCTTTATTTCTAATTAGATATACTCTTTGTTTTTACATTATTACCTGGAAAAACAGTGCACCAATTAATAATTCCATCTTCATTAGAATTTGTTTTTGATAATTATGCCTAAATTTATCCGTGTGTGTTATATAAAATAAAACCAATTTTTTTTATTGGATCAAAGCTGAACGATTTTACTATGATTGAAGCTGCAAAATGAATAAACAAAGTAACTAAACTCTAAAAAAATTCTTTTTCTTTATATTTTCTACAATTTTCTTCTTGATCAAAACATCAGATTCTTCAAATGCTCACGTGTAATCATATAGCATTACAATGGATAAATTAAATATCGGCTCGGTGAGCTATTTCTAAAATATGTGATTTCTTCAACTCACATATCAGTATCTACTTGAAGTGAATTATATATTTTATATTCGTGAAATTCTAGATCCGATCTGTTTGAAATGCTCACTGTTCATCCGCTTCCGAGTACTTGAGCAAAGAGAGCTCTAAAATAAATGCAGTTGTATTTTCTTCCCAAGCACTGCTCTTCAGTTTACCAGAAAAATCGACATATTTCAGCAATGTTATGTTCTTTATTTGAAGAACAAAATGTTGATGATTCTTTACGATAGTAGAACAAATAAATGTGATAGAAATAGAAATTAGATTATACTAAGAAAAATCTGTGAGTTTAAAATAATTATTTGTTTATGATATTAAATGCATCGCCAATTTAAAAACATATCTCAAAAATTCTAAATAAAATAAATCATCGATTTATTATTCATGTTTTTTTAATTTTTCTTACGTAAATGTTTATATTTTTATATTGTTTTTTATAATGTATTATTTTAAGAAAATTATATACATTAGAAAGCTGGAACACCATCTTCCTCAAAACAATCGTTTTTTTGGTCATTTTAAGTCCTTGCACTTCACTAAATTGGATTCAAAAAATATAAAAATAGAATTTCATTAGTCCGAATCGCTCAATTTTTCAGATACTCTTGAAATTTATCCACAAATTACATTTACTTCAATTAGATAAATGAATTAAACGTATTGAAATATTATATATTTATTTTGCAGATATCATACTTTTAATACCTAACATTCTTTTAATTATAATTAAGTACGCTAGTATCAGATAGCACACTAATAATATCCATTAGACTGATCACTTTCAACCCTCGAGTAATTCTTTATTTATTGACACAGGGAAGCAGGATAATTTATTACAAATTTCAAACAAACATATTTCACTTTGAAGACTTATAATATAATGTTTACATTTAAACTATTTATATTGAAAACTGACAAGTAAACGGTTGGTTTTAATTTTAATTCACCTTAACTGCATATACAATAACAGAAAATAATTTCTCAATCAGAAAAATAGAGTCGGATTGACCATCTAAGTGGGTCAATATTCAAGTCATTGTAATTTTTTCATCATTGAAATTTTTCGTCATTGAAATTTTTCGTCATTGTAAATTTTTTCGTCATTGTAAATTTTTTCGTCATTATGAATTTTTTAGTCATTAAAATTATTTCGTCATTATAAATTTTTTCGTCATTAAAATTTTTTGGTCATTTGTAAATTTTTTTATCGTCACGGCTTCATGAGTTATTCTTATATAAGAATTGGTTAACTTGACCCGAGTAGCAACAGCTTGATGAATTGTGGTCAAAATGTACGATCAAATTGACCCTCTAAGATAGTCATTTCGACCCGATATGTTTATTTTCCTGCGTTCTTTCACATTTATATCTTTTGCTTGCAAGTTAGGAGTGAAGTTCGTCCCGAGTCATGATGTTCAATTCTCTCAAACGTAATTCCTTTTCATATGAAATAAACTATGAATTGAATTTCCACCTCAAAACTTAAATGTACCGAGTTGTATATATTATAATATAAACATTTATAATTCATTTAGAATCATTTTTAAATGCCTAATAAAGAATATTTTACTTTTTATTTAGAAAGAATCCCTTGTTTTGTATTTGGGTGTAAATAACTCAGTATTGTAATGTAAAAAAATTCAATTTATTATACATCTTCTCTTATTTAAAATAAATACGTAAATCATTTTTAATTTAATCGAATATAATTGACAATTTCAGTCATCTATTTTTTGCAAATTGTGGTATAATTAGTTGTGTATTTTGAGTATTTAGCAAGAGTACATTGAAAACATTTTTTAATATTCCAATTAAAAGCTCTTAAAGAAAACTTTAATAGAAGCGAAAAATTTCTATCCTCCAATTACTTATTTCAATAGTGTGACAAAATGGCACCTATACAAATAACTATTTTATTATTATTCCAAATCATAGTAAATTTTATCATTTTTATTCTATCTCTCGCCTCATAAAATTCACAGCTTTACAGTCTGTGGTGTACTTTTACTCCCACTCTCTTACGCACCGATGAATAAATAGACATTTGTATTCAACCGCTAAAATTCACACCATCTGATTAACATAAACAAGCATCCTTTGAAAGCTACTACGTATGCAATGTTCACTATAAAGGACTCTGCTTGCAGTGTTCACTATAAAGGACTCTGCTTGCAGTGTTCACTATAAAGGACTCTGCATGCAATGTTCACTATAAAGGACTCTGCTTGCAGTGTTCACTATAAAGGACTCTGCATGCAATGTTCACTATAAAGGACTATACAGGCAGTGTTCACTATAAAGGACTCTGCATGCAATGTTCACTATAAAGGACTATACAGGCAGTGTTCACTATAAAGGACTATGCATGCAGTGTTCACCTTAAAGGACTATGCATGCAGTGTTCACCTTAAAGGACTCTGCTTGCAGTGTTCACCTTAAAGGACTCTGCATGCAGTGTTCACTATAAAGGACTATGCAGGCAGTGTTTACTATAAAGGACTATGCAGGCAGTGTTCACTATAAAGGACTATGCAGGCAGTGTTCACCTTAAAGGACTCTGCTTGCAGTGTTCACTATAAAGGACTCTGCTTGCAGTGTTCACTATAAAAGACTCTGCTTGCAATGTTCACTATAAAGGACTCTGCTTGCAGTGATCACTATAAAGGACTCTGCTTGCAGTGTTCACTATAAAGGACTCTGCTTGCAGTGTTCACCTTAAAGGACTCTGCTTGCAGTTTTCACTATAAAGTGAGCAACTTTATAATATATCATTAACATTCCATTACTAATCAATATTAATAAACATTTATTTGTAAGTTTGCTTACAATTATAATTATTTTGTGTTATAGGGTAGGTACGTGTGTTTCGATAATTTACGCTTATGATTAAAATGTTTTTTCCTGATGAATTAATACACGCGAATGTTATGATATTAAATCTGTAAAAAAAAACAATTAGAATAGCTAAACTACAAAGGTATTAGGGATAGGAGTCATGTACGCAGAAAAGTTACTCTGTGCATGTTTACAGCTAATTTAAGCTGCTCTTATATCATTCATAACATCATAATTATTTTCCATCATACTTCACTAACATTTATTAATTCGAAATAGGAACCGTGAAAAGAGAATGAAAAATTCAATATTAATTCGTGTTTCATCAACATTATATTGAGCACCAAGAAAATTGCCCATATTATCAATTTATTAAAGATAAAATAATACATGTATACTATTTCCCACTATAATTTCTTTGGCGGTATATGAAATAGTTATCCTCTAAGTCAGTATTCCTTTACCTGAAGCCTTCCACTGCATTTTTGAGTGTGAAGTGCATTTGTTAGCAGTGAGATAGTTGCATCTTCCATTTATTCCCATTGAGTGTAATCCCTTTGATCCTGACGAAGGATGTACCTTCTTCATCTTCCACACTGCAACGTGTTGCTTCATCTCCGCCATCTGCGATTTATTAAACTGCCTTTTAAACTTCCACGGGGAGGCTGGTTGGTTATTCTGGTCTTGTGTACCGCTGGTGTTATTTGGACATGCATCAGTGTAGATGGGGAGTTATGATATATGCAAGATATGATTTATGCAAGATATGACATATGCAAGATATGACAAAAGAATGAAAGAATTGAAGTTACCTATATCTGATTGTGATGTGAAGTAGCTGTAAAACTGCTAGCAAAATGCTGTTCAATATTGTTATTAGTTAACTATAATATAATGGATCAAGTGTAGTTTAAGGACCTCAGCTCAATCTGGGGTCCTTCAACTGCACTAGGGGTATACTTTGAAAATTTAAGGTCCTTAAAGTATCCTTCTTTTCTTATAATTATTTTATTTCCTAATAATGATTTTATTTCATTATTATGATTATTATATATTCAGATGTTAGTTAAGATTTCCTTATATTGGGTAACATTTTGTTATCATTTCCCAATATTGCTATCATTTTAACTAGATAGTTGTCTTTACTTCATCCATTCAATGACCGGTAGTGGATCTTCACCAAGTAGAGGTAGAATTTCTGTTTGGAATGTTGCTCTGTCCATTCTTTTGTTGCTCTGGACACCATAGTAGAAGAAGAAGAATATTTCGATTTGATTGCAGAACGCCGTAGCATAGATACATTCAAAAATTCACTGGAGTCCTTAAACTACACTTGATCCAATATAATTCATAGTTACAAATAATTCATAAATTTCTTATTGGATTAAAGAAACTAACTTTTCAGAAATAATTTCAAAATTGGAATAACTTAGAGAAGTATTATATTATATAAACTATTAACATTAGCAATAACTAATAAAATTATAACCTGCATAGCATTTCCCGTAGAGTTATCGGTGCAATCTATTTAGCACTGGAAGAGCCTCAGTAAATTCTCTTGCGCGGCTCACCACATCATTATTTTCAATGAAACTCTCGACTGAAATCACTACACGGTGCTTTGCGGATGAATTATTCTGCCACAGCAAGGAGTAATGAAGAACATATGTGGAAGAGATACGTTTAATTTGTGTGGAAGAGAAACGTGTAATCTGTGTGGAAGAGAAACGTGTAATCTGTGTGGAAGAGAAACGTGTAATCTGTGTGGAAGAGAAACGTGTAATCTGTGTGGAAGAGAAACGTGTAATTTGTGTGGAAGAGAAACGTGTAATCGGTGTGAAAGGGAACTACACAAGTAATGTGTAAAAAGACAAAAGATTTAAACAGATAGGCTAATTGTAGTTGATATATGTGAGAAAAATATTTTCAGACTTTTTCTCTTTATATTATGTATATTATATAATACTAGTGTTCAAAAATGACGGACTATATATTTTTTTCATTTGCAAAATAATCCAGATTGAATTTTAATGATTTTTTAAGAAACAATTCATTTCTTTTTTTTGTAATGCAGATTTTTTATCAAGATGTTTTCCTTTTTTACAATTAATTTGAATTTTGATCCAGATTTTGTTAATTCGGATATTTTTCCGGATTTTTGGCCTTCCGAATGTTCTATAAAAATATTATTTATTCTTAATCTCATTTTACTGTTCTCCGGATTTATGTTTTTCTGTGATCCAAATCTATGTAGTGTATTAAATGATGGACTGATTATATTAAGATTATATTTCTGTATTCTTAACAATGATTTAACATTGTCCGTTAGGCCTTTTGTCCGTTAGGCCTTTTGTCCGTTAGGCATTTTGTATGTTAGGCATTTTGTCCGTTAGGCATTTTGTCCGTTAGGCATTTTGTCCGTTAGGCATTTTGTCCGTTAGGCATTTTGTCCGTTAGGCATTTTGTCCGTTAGGCATTTTGTCCGTTAGGCATTCTGTCTGCGCACGAGGGTGGTAGTGTTATGTATTATATTTTCTATTAAATATTTTATGTTCAAACTTCTAACCTCACTTTCTCTATTTAAACAAATTTATGTATTTTAATTTATTATTTAACATATAGCATATTATTCAGTTAAGGTTGTACATGTTTAAATAACAAAAGAATAGAAACACTCGAAATTCTATTGCCCTAGTAATATTATCTCCATATTCTTTTCAATTTTCTAAATTAGTTCTAACCGGAAGTGAGGCAAGGCAGCCCTATCTAGGCAGTCATTGTGAAAGACTTTGATTAAATTTTTCTATTTCGCTTTATCCGGTTAGAGATTGTGCGTAATAAATAATTAATTGGACGATTTGTATTTAAATTAAAGAATTATTGATATCATATATTATTTAAATTAACGCCAATACATTTTATGATGCTTCCTGTAAGTTGTTAATTAATTTAAAGTCTTTTGCGCCTTATTTATTTTTACTGTTAAGAAGAATCTCTTATAATTTCTAAATATTAACACTGACGTTCTTTCTAATATTTATACGTATGTTATTTCTTCATAGTAACCTTGAACTGATGTTACTGCGTATATTTACCCCGTAATATCCTATAACAATCAAGGCCTTTTTCAAGAGCAGACTACCTTAATACCATTCACATCGTATTATGTTGGAACAATCAAGGTTTTTTTAAGAGCATCAAAAGGGTTTAGCGTCAGTAATTCTCTAATCGTTGGAAGCGTTCACTGAACTTCAAAGAAAACACCATCACTCTTTAAAAACCTACAACGATATCAAACTGGAGTACGTGAGAAAAATGGAACACTCTGACTTTAATTTGAATTTGCATTTTGATACTTGAAGCTTTTTTCGGTATCTAAACACTTTGATTAGTTTTCTGTTCATACATAAATATAGTTAATTAATTAAACAATTTTCTAAATCAGTAGTTTTATTATTATAATTTTATATTCTTTTATCAAGTAAAGTTAACCAATCAGTAAATTTTCAAAAGAACTAATGATATAACAATAATGTTCCTAATAATGGATTCAGCAAAGTGAGATGATGACCTAGATCATTTGCTGATGTCTCGGGTTACATGTTTTTATAAAGAGAACTGAGATGAACTTACATTAACAAAAACAACTCTCACATAAATTGTATATTACTGCAGAATAAGAACTAGTTCATGTAACTCGATATCGTTCATATTTCAAATACATTTATTCTATAAACTGCTAATGGAAATATATTTTGCTGATGTGAATCCGAAATTTAATTTACTTCCAGTTTTAGAATTTATATTTTAATTTGTTTTTTATATATGTTGCAACAGGTAAATTTTTACAGCCATTTCACTATCAAAAATCTTATTTTGCTCGCTCACTCATTCACTATATAGTAGAGCTCCACTATAGTGAATGTAGAGTCCTGAAAAAGGAACTACCTCATATAGTGAATACATTTTCCTTAGTCTACCAGTTTTTTGAACGATATAATGATTTTTGTTTAATTTTTATTTGTATCCAAGATACCTGCTGATATCATTGGTAACAATCAAAATATGATAATTATTAATTTGTTCACTAATCGGGGTAGTTCCTTACTCAGGCAGGACTCTAAATTCATTATATAGGAGTTCACTATAGAGGAGTTCACTATAGAGGAGTTCACTTTAGAGGAGTTCACTATAGAGGAGTTCACTATAGAGGAGTTCACTATAGAGGAGTTCACTATGGAGGAGTTCAGTATAGAGGAGTTCACTATAGAGGAGTTCACTATAGAGGAGTTCACTATAGAGGAGTTTCACTTTAGAGGAGTTCACTATAGAGGAGTCACTATAGAGGAGTTCACTATAGAGGAGTTCACTATAGAGGAGTTCACTATAGAGGAGTTCACTATAGAGGAGTTCACTATAGAGGAGTTCACTATGGAGGAGTTCAGTATAGAGGAGTTCACTATAGAGGAGTTCACTATAGAGGAGTTCACTATAGAGGAGTTCACTATAGAGGAGTTCACTATAGAGGAGTTCACTTTAGAGGAGTTCACTATAGAGGAGTTCACTATAGAGGAGTTCACTATAGAGGAGTTCACTATAGAGGAGTTCACTATAGAGGAGTTCACTTTAGAGGAGTTCACTATAGAGGAGTTCACTATAGAGGAGTTCACTATAGAGGAGTTTCACTTTAGAGGAGTTCACTATAGAGGAGTCACTATAGAGGAGTTCACTATAGAGGAGTTCACTATAGAGGAGTTCACTATAGAATAGTTCACTATAGGGGAGTTCACTATAGAGGAGTTTCACTTTAGAGGAGTTCACTATAGAGGAGTCACTATAGAGGAGTTCACTATAGAGGAGTTCACTATAGAGGAGTTTCACTTTAGAGGAGTTCACTATAGAGGAGTCACTATAGAGGAGTTCACTATAGAGGAGTTCACTATAGAGGAGTTCACCATAGAGAAGTCACTATAGAGGAGTTCACTATAGAGGAGTTCACTATAGAGGAGTTTCACTATAGAGGAGTTCACTATAGAGGAGTTTCACTATAGAGGAGTTCACTATAGAGGAGTTCACTATAGAGGAGTTTCACTATAGAGGAGTTCACTACAGAGGAGTTCACTATAGAGGAGTTCACTATAGAGGAGTTCACTATAGAGGAGTTCACTATAGAGGAGTTTCACTATAGAGGAGTTCACTATAGAGGAGTTCACTATAGAGGAGTTCACTATAGAGGAGTTCACTATAGAGGAGTTCACTATAGAGGAGTTCACTATAGAGGAGTTCACTATAGAGGAGTTTCACTATAGAGGAGTTCACTATAGAGGAGTTCACTATAGAGGAGTTCACTATAGAGGAGTTCACTATAGAGGAGTTCACTATAGAGGAGTTCACTATAGAGGAGTTCACTATAGAGGAGTTCACTATAGAGGAGTTTCACTATACTCTTTTCATATCTTCCCCTGAGTGCTCTAAATCTGAGTTCTCGTTACGGAATCTTAGAAATGATTTATCTATTTTATGACTCCTCTTATTTTCTAAACTGAAATGTTTGGAGTTGAATTTCTAAAAAGGAATCAATTTGAAAGAGTTGCGTACATTGTACTGTATTAATGACGCCATTATTGAAAATTCTTCTGAAAAATTCACCTCAATATTCATGGAATCATTCTTTGGTCAATTATTTTCAATTATTTTGTATTTAAATATACCTTTATGGTAAAATAGTGAAATAAATTCTGCTTATACGAAGTTCATAGCCTAATTTTCGATCCAATTACTTCATCAGTTGATAATTTGAATGGATATATTTTGTATGCTATTTCAATTATCTACCTCACTTTACATGCTGGGTGCATGCAAGTGAATTAAATTATCACAGAGTAAACAGTTTAATTAATTTATAATTATGCTATCCATTGTGACATATTCGAACGCGTCCACATCTGTTAATTATTATATCTAGTGCTGCATTACGACTGGCATATTTCACGCACCTTTATATCAATTAGCTAAATATTATGAATTAAATTAACTTCATTTAATGAATTGAAGAACTTTTTACCTTTACCTGACTTTTTCAACATTCTATGTAATTTATAATCACGAAAAGAATAGAAGTTATGAATAATTATCCATCTATTAGAATAAATAATTAACTCTCCTTTAAAGGTCTATAATATATTATCTTCAATCCATTTGTCAATGGAATGAGGAATTATTTTTAAGTTTGATGCATTTCTTATTTATTTCTTATTTCTATTCTTCGTATCACTTATTTCTTTGATCTCAGAATTATAGCCCAGAGATGTTTACTGTTTATATTATCCTAAATTCTCTATTCCCGATTAAACGATAAATTCACAGCTGATTAGCTGTTCTAAGCTAATTAAGAGATTCTCAGACACACGCAGTAGTCGGATAGTGGATGTTGATTTAGTTCATGAAAGGAGAATTAATCAGTAGGCTTCTAAACATCAGATTGGTTAATGATACTACAATTTATATATGAAGAAACAGAAGTTTTTTTTTAATATTGTAACTTAGAAAACATAAATTAATTTCAACTTCCAAATTTTCAACCACAGATTATACGAGCAGTCCGTTCGATATTTCATTATATCGTTCTTATATATTCATTATGCAAATTGTATATTTTCTTCCGACTCTGCTGACTGTATGAGACATTTCGTATGCCTGGTAGGCTGATGCTCATGAATACCTAATAGTCTTCTTCAGAGAGGTACTATGGCTCTCGAAAGACTCGGCCTGTCAAGGCATAGCCCCTTTATAATTGGCAGGAGAGCATATATTCCACCGATACATTCTTGCAGTATAGAGGTTTCATCTCACAGGCTGGTGAGATCTAATTAACTTGATTAATTTATCGGTGACTGATTAGATCGGCACTGTAGATTAGATCCCAATTGGAAAATGTATACCATTTCTCGATAAATTGAAATAGTAATTGTGTAGAGAGCATTGTGTGTCTCTTGTGTAGTTGTGTAGGTTGCGGTGCTTAATGTTGCGTTAAACAAGCACTTTCGAAAGAACTCGTGAGAGGAATCTATTAGATACGCCATCTTTTTCGCAAGTACATCCAATAAGCTCTTGACAACTGTTTCTATTCTGTTGGTATTTGTTCAACAGTTCACTTCTGTTCAGTGATGTTCAGTTTTTTGATGTTCTAGCAAAAGAGAGCTTTAAGTTCTCTGATGAACAAGGTTGAAGGCGCTTTGAACTTTCCTAACTGCCACTTAGACAAGTGCTGCAACTTCAAATGTCACATTAGAACATTTAATGACACATCAAAATCTGAAAACAT
This sequence comes from Caprella mutica, assembly GCA_947561585.1. Lineage (NCBI taxonomy): Eukaryota > Metazoa > Arthropoda > Malacostraca > Amphipoda > Caprellidae > Caprella > Caprella mutica. The sequence goes on from CANNZV010001015.1 coordinate 79,064, forward strand.
TAAAAAATCTTTCCATCATTCTGCTGTAGTATTAAATGATCAAAAAACTCTAGAAAAAAAATTATTTTGAAATAAATATAAAATAACTTTTTTTTACAACATTTGAAGGTACTTATAGATTGTAAAGACCTTTTCAAAAAAAAGCTCAATTGAAAACATCTCTTTCCTTTCAAATAGGCCGTTAGGTCATTTTTCTGAGCTCCATTTCTTCATTTGTCACAGCCTCAGAAGAATTCTATACATATATTCCAGATTAAATTTATCGCCCAAAATAAAATGGTTTCTTTTTTCCCCGCCGGATTTGGTGGCTAAACAATTTCTTCATATTTTATTGTATATATCTGGCAAAAGGATTTGACAAGATAGATCGTATTAGCAATATCGAATTATTGGATTTACCAGGCTTGAAGCCCATTAAATCAGCTGATATCTAGAGATGATGATCGATTTACTTCTTTCCACTTTGAAAAATTGTAATAAGCGTCAAAATGATTTAATTAGAGCATAAATACAGTTGAAAACGAGCATTTATTATTATTTTCTCATTATCTCTAACAACTTTTTAATGGAAAAATATTGTCTTTAAAAAAAATGCTATCTATTTATACTAATAATTTCCTTAGTGTGTTTATTTATTTATTTATTTGGTGTCCGCTTCTACACGACGGGTATTAAACCTGAAGAATGTAACTATGATACGCACGGGAATAAATTATTCTGTTTTTATTCAATTTTTAAATGTTTTTATCTATGAAAAAAGTATCAGTTTATGCAGAAAAATCAATTTTATTTTAACTTACTAAAAATAACTTAACAACGGGTGATGAATTACCGTTGGAGACCCGTTATTTTTAACGGGCAAATACACTAGTATATAACATCAGATAAAAGATTACCTAATAATATTCTAACTCACCGTTCCTATACAACTTGACCTCATTAAGTTAAATGTTTATAGAAATCTTATAGTAAACAGAACCCTCTATGTCTACAGAATATCATTTATAATTTCAAACCTCATTTAATCATGTAAAATAAGCTCACATGACTCGAGCTTAGCACTATTTACTCGCTTTAATGCCCATTAGTGTTGCTGTTTACATTCATTTCTCTTCCCTCGGACCACCATTGAAAAGTTTCATGAAGTGTCCTTTGCTATCATCGAAGATAAAACCTCGAAAAGTGTTTTTTTACGACAAGTTAGACGAGGGAGACATTGAATTGGACGTAAAGTTGGCTTCACTGGGACGTTATATTGGTCCAGACTTCGAAATGAGTCCATAGAGAGATATTTCTTGGTGAATGTATAAGTAATCAAATATCGACTATATTGAAAAGATCAATGTACCGACTGTTATTATATATATATATATATATATTCCCAGGTGTAATTGTACAAACTCACTAATAAAAGATTCTTTTTTGATGTTCACATTTCGTCTTATTGTTCAATAATAATTTTCATAAGGATTAAAATATATTTTAAAAAGTGCATTACTATTTCTTACTATTACTATTTCTTACTATTACTATTTCTTACTATTACTATTTCTTACTATTACTGTTTCTTACTATTACTATTTCTTACTATTACTATTTCTTACTATTACTATTTCTTACTATTACTATTTCTTACTATTACTATTTCTTACTATTACTGTTTCTTACTATTACTATTTCTTACTATTACTATTCCTTACTATTACTGTTTCTTACTATTACTATTTCTTACTATTACTATTTCTTACTATTACTTTTCCTTACTATTACTATTTCTTACTATTACTATTTCTTACTATTACTATTTCTTACTATCACTATTTCTTACTATTACTATTTCTTACTATTACTGTTTCTTACTATTACTATTTCTTACTATTACTATTTCTTACTATTACTTTTCCTTACTATTACTATTTCTTACTATTACTATTTCTTACTATTACTATTTCTTACTATTACTATTTCTTACTATTACTATTTCTTACTATTACTATTTCTTACTATTACTATTTCTTACTATTACTATTTCTTACTATTACTATTTCTTACTATTACTATTTCTTACTATTACTATTTCTTACTATTACTATTTCTTACTATTACTATTTCTTACTATTACTATTTCTTACTATTACTATTTCTTACTATTACTATTTCTTACTATTACTATTTCTTACTATTACTATTACTTACTATTACTATTTCTTACTATTACTATTTCTTACTATTACTATTTCTTACTATTACTATTTCTTACTATTACTATTTCTTACTATTGCTATTTCTTACTATTACTATTTCTTACTATTACTATTTCTTACTATTACTATTTCTTACTATTACTATTTCTTACTATTACTATTTCTTACTATTACTATTTCTTACTATTACTATTTCTTACTATTACTATTTCTTACTATTACTATTTCTTACTATTACTATTTCTTACTATTACTATTTCTTACTATTACTATTACTTACTATTACTATTTCTTACTATTACTATTTCTTACTATTACTATTTCTTACTATTACTATTTCTTACTATTACTATTTCTTACTATTACTATTACTTACTATTACTATTTCTTACTATTACTATTTCTTACTATTACTATTTCTTACTTACTTGATCATAAAATCGACAGCATGCTAAATATTTTAATCAAATATGACATTTTCACTGCATATTAGATGATGAAATATTCTTGCTATTAATAATATATACTCTTGTGTACTATTAGATGTACTCGCATATTGAAATAAAGCTCAATATAAAAACACATTAAAAGTCTTCATTTTGAAAAAGAGTGTTAACTAAGAATATCTTTAATTTCAATAATAGAACATCTTTAATTTCAATGATAGAACATGTAGATGATAATTTCAATAATATAGAACATCTTTAATTTCAATGATAGAACATGTAGATGATAATTTCAATAATATAGAACATCTTTAATTTCAATGATAGAACATGTAGATGATAATTTCAATAATAGAACCTCTTTAATTTCAATGATAGAACATGTAGATGATAATTTCAATAATAGAACATCTTTAATTTCAATGATAGAACATATAGATGATAATTTCAATAATATAGAACCTCTTTTATTTCAATGATAGAACATGTAGATGATAATTTCAATAATATAGAACATCTTTAATTTCAATGATAGAACATGTAGATGATAATTTCAATAATAGAACCTCTTTTATTTCAATGATAGAACATGTAGATGATAATTTCAATAACATAGAACATCTTTAATTTCAATGATAGAACATGTAGATGATAATTTCAATAATAGAACCTCTTTCATTTCAATGATAGAACATGTAGATGATAATTTCAATAATAGAACATCTTTAATTTCAATGATGGAACCTATATATTTAGCAATCAAAAAGCTTCCAACCCATCAATATTCATTGTTTTAATATGAATATCCCTCATAGTACAGTACACAGAAATTTTCATTCCTCCGTTCACTTCCATCGACCTACTAAAAAAGTAGCCTAATTTATCGAACCATTCTGCCAAAAAGAAAAAATTAGGCAGCAGCAAACTCGGAGGGCCAGACTCGTTGTAGCTCCTCCTGTAACGTGAGTCTACCTGCTCTCTGTCTTGTTCGGGGCCCTCTCTCTTTTCTCTTCTCACTTGTTAGCGCCTTCAGTCCACGGCTCTCATCCTCCTCTGATGACCATTCGCTTGCAACGTAAAAAATGAAAGGAAATCACTGAGGTTGAAGCACGGCTGCTTCTGTGGACTCCTGAAAGCTTTTAGACCTAATTCTACTCATTGCCCACGCGTCTGTAGGTCTCTAGTTCTTTGCATCGAAATGTTTAGTGAATTAAAGGAGATAGTCGTTAATTACGAAACAGTTCAATATTTCATTGGTTCTACAAAATTGAAGAAGTTTTACCCATACCAATTTTTTAGAGACCATTCAATTCATCTCTTTAGGTTAGGTTTAAGGTACGATCTTCATCAGGATTTTCCATGCCATAAACATGGTCGCAACATTATTAAAATTTTAGCCAGCATATGAAAGTGATCCCAGGCTGAAACTCCTTGGCAGAGTGGCTCGTAAAAATGAGAGGATATACCGTGGAGTTTTCCTCCAAAATGGAGTGGATGAGCAAAATGCATTAGCCTACATTGGAGATACTTCTACACCCGCAAAACATTATAATTTAACTAAAGATGATGATGAAATAGAATTTAATTATTTCCCCTCGGTAATCAGAAATATAGTATTCCGTGTTGAAGTCCAACTAGACTACATTAATCTTAATTACATTAAATAAATAAAAGCATCATTTACTTCATTTAACTAATTAGATTCTTGTAGATTAGAGTGTTGGTATAATAAAATCTAATTAGTTGCTTCGTATCGATATATTAAATTGAAACGTATATGAAGAATTTTTTGTGGTTTACCGTATATAATTTTTTTCGATATAACCAAACGCTTTACATGTAAATAATAATATATCCATACTTCAAAAACTGATTTTAAAGTTATAACTAATAACAAGTAAAATTGGAACAAACTATTTCATGATTTTGATGCCTATTATGAAATTACTTACCGGTTTTGAATTCTGTTCTAAATTCGCCCTATTCTTTTAATATCAGAATCTGCCTTCACGATTTCTCTTTGAAAGTGAAATGTTTCTCTTGGCATTTAATTCCATTGAGTTATCGTGTGGGTGTGTGTTTTCAGACCAGTCTTATTCTAAGAATGGAGTCATGGTAGGCAGCACAACGCATTTATGGGATAAAAATGACTGTCTCACTAGGTTAATTAAACACGTTATACTTTATCCCACCAAGTGGGAGTTATCTAAACCTTCATTGAAACTTATATACTAAGAGATTGCTATAATATTCAATTATTGCATCAAATGCCAATCTCTATTAATCTGATTGGTGGTAAATTTAGTCTCTTGGACCCTAGTTCGAAGGTTATATTTGATAAATCAAATTCATATTACACTGGAAATATCTGTACTTTGTAGATTATTCATAATAAACTGTAAAAAATATATATAAAATACTATCTATATATTACTGTACCATTAATCATATGGGCAATATAAAATATATGATTTATTTAAAACTCTAAAGCATTGAAATGGCTGTAACTATTAGTGTTACACTTGGCAGTTGTTTTCTGAGTTGTGAACTGTGGTAAACTGTTGAGTAGCGCTTCCCTAAATCCCCAACTACTGTCCTCCTTGAACTAAAGTTACTTTGTGTATCTTAGTCTTAACTTTTCCCCTTGCCGTTGTTTGGATTTAGAACTTCCTAAAAATGCAGTGAAAGTAATTATTTAATTTGTTATTGATGTAAGGAATAGGATATAGAGTTATAATTAGTTCCTTTCCATTCGTTTTTTACTTCTGATTATTAGTTTGTTAGTTCATGATGCTTTGACAATAGCTGTATTTATTTCATAAAAATGTAAGTATTCATATATAAATCACCCTTATGATTTTGACATACATATTATTTGAAATCTTTATTTCTTTCATTTCTTTTATTTTTTCTCTCCAACTTTACAAACCAGATGCCGAAACAGACTCTACAATAAATGTCCACACCCCAAAGACTGATAACAAAGTACCGCATCAAATAAATCCTGGCGTGTTCAATCTTAGTAATCCGACAATTTTATCGGAGAAATCCTCTCGTTCGTCATCTGCGAAAGTGAGTGATTCCACGACCTTCTTATTGGAAGAAACAGTTCCCTTCGTGAGTCCTCTACACAGACCTCTGGTACTCATTCTTAATAATACTACCTATCTGATTGCAATGGAAACCGATCACCATATTGAGTACTCGACTGAAAAAGACGTTACGGTAACTAACTACGTAACTCCTACCAACGTCGTAACTATGACTCCAAAACATCAAACTGCAGCCATAAATATTAAAGAAAGTTGGACCCATGTGCGACCCTGGGGACATCTTATTTTATGTCACGATCCAGCAAGTATGATGATGTCTTTTGTTTTTGACAGTTGTTCTTTTATTTCTTTAGCTTGTTAGTTTACTTCTGCGGTAATTTTGGCAAGTAGGTAAGTTGTTACATATGCAAGTTGCTATGAATTAATTCATTTTAATTCCGTAATCATTGCATTGCACCAAAATGCACCAAGTCGGTGCATTTAGTTACCAATTACCAATACTTTTAATTTAATTTAATCGAATTTTATTGATTTTTTTTTTAATTTATATACAGAAAGTACTCACTCCCCTATAATTAAATCCTGTATAATTAATATAAAGTATTGAGTGAAGAAGTTCCTCTATAGTTACAATTTTTCTTTAGCCTGCCATAAAACGGCTATTAGTTTCTACATCTGATTCTCTTCTAAATTAATTTCACTATAGAGGCTACTTTCTTACTCAGGACAGTACATTCACTATACAAGATTTTTATAGAGGAGTTCTACAGAGCTTCAACAAAATAGAAATTTGTGAAATATTTTAGTCATTTTTTTTTCTTTTACAGTTCTTATAATATCCCGTTATTGCTACCATTTGGGCAACCCTGTGGGCCTGAATTTTGTGAGGAAGAGCACTTATGTATATTAAATACTCTAGTTATAATTCCTTTTGTTTGTTGTTTTACTGTAGTTGTGTATACAAGGACTTGCAGATAATCAATAATTATCAAATAACAAAGTTTGTTTATTGTTTTGCCCTGTTATTATTATACACACAGCATAACAATACCAATACTAATTGTTATTGAATTACTGTTTATTTGATATAATAAAGCATTCAGTAGTTTTGAAGTAGCGTATCGTTTGCTGTTAGCATTTTAATACAGGAAATATTTCCTGGTTTACTATGTATCCTGGAGTGTCAATCACTTTGGTATCTAAATTGTAGTTGAAGTAATACATAGATTTATATAGTTATGTTTATTCAACCATTCAATTTCAGATTAATGATAAATATATAAATCCCACAAATATTTAATCTGCTTATGAAATAATTTAAAATGATAACTTAAAAACTTGATGAATTTTTGGTAAATATTGAAAAATAACTACATAAAGCAATCGACGAATTTTTTTTTTTTTTAATTTTTTTTAAATTCGACGAATCAGAAAATTATTTTTAATATTTTCAGTGCATTATTAATGAGAGTATTCCTCCAATATAATATGTCCCCAATTAATGTCCACCCATCCAATTTTCCGGTCTTCTTCTAAGTTGCTCTGGCAAACTCCTCTAATTAGAGAATAACAACTTCTAACAGACATCTAAAACTAACAAACAGGGAATATTCCCTTCCATTCTTCTCTCTCATCCTTTTGTTCCTTTCAATTAAAACGAAATCTACCAAGTTAGATTACGGATGAAAGTTTGATGTCGTCTGAGGTTGAAACCCGAGGCTAAAAGCTTGTCCAAACTCCAGAAAAGTCATAGCTAGTTAGGATTCATTGGGTGAAGCTATAGGCTTTTACATATTAAATGAGGTTATTTATCAAGGTAGTCTGATGACTGGTTTGCGCCAAAGATCGTTTATTTGTTTTCTTTAATAAGAAATCATAATATAATTATGCGTGTTCGTCCGTTAGTTCCTTAATTAGTAATCCATAATATCTTCTATTTAGAAAAAAATCGTCAAGAAAGTCGGTCTGTGTGTCTGTCACAACTTTAAGATAGATTAGAAGAAGCCAGTCTGTCCATCACAAAGAATTTTTCCAGACATTCTATTAATAGCGCCTCATGAAGTTGGTGTAAATCGGAGTAATGTCACCAAAATGATATTTATAAGCTATAATTTATACCCATATCTTTAATTTATTAAGATGTAGCTAAATAACGTTATTGTATTTATTCAAAAATGATAGTTGAAAGTTTTTCTTTTTTTTTCAAAAAAAATTCAAGTTAATTTTTTTTTCCTTTTTTCGGTCAAAATCCAAATCAAAGTTTGTTAAAAATAATCTCACTCTCATATTATATTTTAATGTTTCAAAATTATGGATCAACCAACAAAATTATCCTCTGCCCAAATGAGGATGAGAACTGTTTCAATTCTGTTATTTTTAGTTTCTCTTTGAACTGAATCAGCATTTCGCTTCAGTCACTACATATAAATTTATGGAAAATTCAATTAAAGTACAAAAATCAAATATTAATTGATTTATTTTCATCTTCTTTTATAATATGGGCATAATATAGATAATATGTTTGACGTTTTGCTTAAAGAAAACTATGGAAATGAACTGTCGGATAACATTATATCTTCTCTATGTTTAAAAATGTTTGTTTTACCAATCACTCGTTAACTGACGTGGGTTTAGAATGAAAATTATATTTATTTTTAATTTGAGGTGTCAATTTTGAATTAGGTCACAACAAAAACTCCCGAAACAACAAAACAACTGCAAATTACCTCAATTACAGTTACAAACTTGGTCAGTGTAATCGTGGGCTGCATTCAAATGCAATGGATACATTGTACATTGGTGGTGAATGTTCATCTTTTGTTTGATTCAACTGAAAGACGGAACTATCGCAGAACTTTACTGTTTTTATATGAGGGAGTATTCACTGCCTAGTAGTCTGTTATTAACTAGTACGGTAAATAGTGATACTGTTTTATGGTAAAAAATAATAATTTCAGAAAACATAGTTATGGTTTTACGATAGACCAAAGGACCGTACACACGTAGGGTTTTTAAGTCTTTCCACCAGATTTTTTACTAAGCTCCTCCTACTTTTCCCACAAGAATATAAGAGAAAACGATATAATTATTATTTATTTTAGTTGGTATCCATGATACCTGCAGGTATCATGGATACCAACTAAAATAAATAATAATTATATAGTTTTTTCTTATATTCTCGGGGTAAAAAGTAGGAGGAGCTCAGCAAAAAGTCTGGTGGAAAGACTTAAAAAACCCTACGTGTGTACGGCCCTTTAGAGTGTTTGATCAATATTAAAATAAATTGTCTCTTTTTATAATAATTTGTGTTTCTAATGAATTTCCGATATTTTTAAAACCAGCAAATATTTATTTAGGTAGAAATTTATTGTCATATCGATATATATAATTTTAATTCCGTAATTGGTAATCCAGGTTTATTTAATAAACTTTGAGTTCAAACAAAACAAATTAACGTTAAATTATAAATGGCATTATCAATAGAAATTAATCAGAGTGTCATTGTCATTATTATTAGAATTATTATTATTATCATGGTCATTATCATTATCATTTTCACTGTCATTATCATTGTTATTATCAATATCATTTTCACTGTCATCATCTTTTCATTATCACTAAAATTAGTGAGGTTTAAGAGTTCCTCTACACGGTAACACAAGTTATCTTCACGATTTTCTTGTTCGAAATCATTAGAGAGAAGTTGGCTCTAAACATCCGACTCTATTTTACTCTATTAGATTTTCCCATGAACGAGTGAGCAATAGAAATTAAATTCATGAATGGACGTCCATAACTCAATTAAGTTTGCAATGATAAACTGCTGCTCAAAAATACTGACGAGTTTTAAATTTCATTCTCGGCGGTAACTTTTTGTTTCTATTTTTTGAAATAAGTTTGAACTTTAGTAAGTTCTCGTAATTCGGCATGAGTTTTTTATATGTTTTTAACGCAACACTAACGATAGCAGAAATACCGAGGATATTTTATTGTAGAAATTAAACTAGGCTGATTAGATTGTATCTTAAGGAGGTGAATATAGGATTTGGTGAAAATGGGATATAATTCAATTTTCATAGGAATGGAAATATTCTTCATTGTCCTCGCTTAAACAGAGTATGAAATTCATTCATATTTATATAATTCATTATAATAATGAAAATCCCCGTGGAAATAATCTTTATTAATGATAGAAGTCCCTTCAGTCCTTTCGCTAAATGCCATTTTATGATTTAGAGCGTTTATAATATTTATTGAATATCCTTTTCTAATTTATAGAAACGATAATCCGTAAAGGATTAATTATAATAATTATAACTACTAGCATATATCATAAAATATAACCGAATTTATGATTATATGGTTGAACTAAATTTCTTCGCTGATACTTTTCAATTATACTACATCTGAGAGAGAAAATAGTTGTTTATCTGTAGAATGTTAAGTGGATCCGGTTTAATATTCTCCGGTGCCACCACATTTCCTGTCTGGGCCTCTCTGTCAGTGACAGGCTATGTCATTCTTTTCGTCCAACACGAGTGGGTGTCGCCACAATGGAACCATTAGCGAACTTCCTGTAGTGTGTCCGAGGGTGATAATAAACCAATTAAAGTGTTGCTGGAGATGAATTGAATATAATTTGGCAATATAGATATCAGAATTTCAGTTCGAGCCCATTCGAAAGTAGCCATCAACATCTTTCAAAAAGCCCCTATTTTCTAAAAGATATTTTTTAACTGATAACTGATTGCTAGTTTGTTTCTTTTAATAATTATGATAAAGGGAAATAAATCTCAATAACTTATTTATGTACCACCTTTATTTGTTTCACTGAATCCACTACCAACATTTTGGTGGAAATTGTTTCAATGCCCTTACCTGTCTTCATTACTTGCCTCTACAAACAGAATGGTGCGGTTCCAATTTATGAATTCGGCTATTTCGGCACCGTAGATTTATTGGAGCTTTGCATAATTTACGAAATCCGTTTGCAACGGGCGGGGCAGCAAAACATTACTTTGGCCGATTCGAATCTGAATGTAGTGATGCATACGCAATGGCTTTCGAGCCGCAGTATTCTGCTTGCAATTTGCAATTGTTATCTTGGATAGGCTATACTGTTCCACAATTGAATTAAAAAGAAATGAATAAGTCCTATAATACGGTATATTAATTATATCCATATTTTGGATTGAGGAATGAATTCTCATTAAATATAGAGAAATGAAAAAAACTAACCATTCGTGTGAAGTTGAAAATATGCCACCAGTTTTCTTGCATGATTTCCTATATTTTCTCGTCTTTTTTCTATCGAGTATCGATATTTTTAAACAGTTCTATTTTCAAATCCTTCAAAAATACATTGCTATTTAATATTTCCTTTTGCCGATTCTATCTTCTTCTTTTCAATTCTCTCTTTTATTCTTTCTCTAAATTTCTCTTGTTTCCTTTTCGACTTTAATCCATGTTCCAATTCTCTCTTCTATCCTTTTCCAATTCTCTCTTCTATCCTTTTCCAATTCTCTCTTCTATCCTTTTCCAATTCTCTCTTCTGTCCTCTTTCCAATTCTCTCTTTTATCCTTTTCCAATTCTCTCTTCTGTCCTTTTCCAATTCCATCTTCAATCCACTTCCCAATTCCCTCTTCAATCCACTTTCCAATTCCCTCTTCCATCATATTCCCAATTCCCTCTTTTATCCATTTTACAATTCACTCTCGTTTCCTCCTTCCACTAATAAAGTCCTCTGCCGCTCTATTCCCTCAGGAGGTCAGCCTCGTAACCTGGCGGTGGATGTCGAGGAGAAGCAGGAGTTATGCCACGTTTCTCTGCATGCCTGCCAGCAGGACAAGGAGTGTGCCCCTCTGCTCAGCAAGATGATGATGTGGTGCGAACATTCGCACTGTGAACCTGACAGGTGAGCTATACTAGTTAATACTGTAATGTTAAATATCAACTAACAAATACTACAATTCTTGGAGAGTGGGAGTTAATATAGGGCTGAAATTTTATTTAGATTAAAATTTGAAAAAAATTGAAAAAATTTGATTTTCAAAATAAGGTTTTTCAAAAAGATTAAGACTTCTGAACATTTATTTAGTAAAAATTATTTAGAACAATCGTGTTCTGCCACTGTTTTGGAAGGTTAAACTTCCAATTGAGGGATCAGCAACAAATCTGATCACTTAAAACGGCATCCACTGAAGTTTCTTTTCAAATATGTTTCCATAGCAACCCAATTGATTAAAATAGCACTCTCTTTTATATTTACTCATTCGAAAGAAGGTTTGTTACCTTTACCCACGCGTATTGCTATGAAGTGGATTAAGTATCTGTGATCTCATTTCGGTCTTTATTTGGCCTGATTAGTTTTCTGGTGTGCAATCAGGTGCAGAGCTGCCTTGCAAGGTTTTTACGACGGTGTGAGCATTCAGAGACGTCTGGAGGTGGCATTCTGCGTCTGTAGGTGAGTCTCAAATTAAAAGAACTGATGCCAAGGATTCAAATCCTCAACAATAGGTTCAGAATTGGATAAATCCATTAATTTCTCTCTTCTTACTCAGTCGTTCTTTTTGTATCATTACAAAATATATTATTATTACTTTATTTTCATGGGATAGTTTCTCATTCTCGCTCCATGCAGGTAATAAATTGGGAATAAGGGATCATCTTCTCCTGAAAGCTGGAAAATTACCTTAACATTCCGAGAAATGATGTAGGAAATGATCCCATATGTTGAACTTTAAATGTGTACATTCTTTCAGAGTTCTAGCAGGGAGAGCATAATTTGCTACCTTTTCTTTATACATATCATTCAGAGTAACTAATTACATGGTGATGCCCACATGGTGGCAGAAGATATATTGCACTTCATTCATACTTAGCAAGAGCATCGATCTGGCAACAACCTATTGTGCTTTGGACCATTCCAGGCGAAGTAAATTACTATCGAACTCTCCTCTATAAGACACGGAGAGCAGTCTAAGTGCGACAATCCTCTGGATTTATTAGCAAAGCCAATTTAAGGAAATCCTTTGCCAGCTTCCAGTGAGCTTCTTACTGGATCAGAACTTACTGGAAAGAGTGGTGAAGAGTATGAAAAGTGAGCATCATTAACTGTATCGGGTAATGAAAAGTGAGCATGAACTGTATCAAATTGCGAATGATGAGCAAAATATGTTGAGAATGCTCAAATTAGAATACTTAAAAATTATCAAATACTAATATCTTCTCTATTCAGTGACTAACATTATTTTCAAAGCCTAGAATTCGAATTCTATCCAAACGAGGAAACTCTGTGTTTGAAAATGAGCAAAGCATTAACTGTTTGCAATTCTCGAGTTTATGATCTCCAATTACAAAGAACTCCTCTCCCTGTGAGGAAGGTTTTGGATCTTGCCATTCTATTTGCAGACTATACAGAGCTGAGCAAACAGGCTTGATTAGACACATGATGTCATCTGTGCGCATGATCAAATACCTTCTCTCTCAAACATTTCTTGACGGCTAATTTCGAAATTCTCACAAAGTTTCACAGCTAACACGCAAGCTAGGTTTTAAGTACCTCTGTAGATTAGATAAGATTCCAAGAATTTGGTTCTTATGTAAAAAAAAAGTAAATTTAAAGAGAATCATCAAAGAGTAATCTCTCATCAAGACTGATAATGAAAGTGTGAGAAAAATTTCAGTTTTTCTATGTTTTACATGAAATGAATTCCAAAAACTCAATAAAAACTAACCGTAATTTTAAAGTTAAATCTAAATTTATATGTTCACATGTCCACTGTCCAGCTATAAGAATTACATTAAATTGTAGACTCAATTCCCCATGTCTGGCTGCAATTTAATTAACACACGGTCTTATATCCCTCCTCTACCGATAAAATATACATTGCAAATTAGCTAATGAACTTCCTTCTCCTACATTTCTAATAAGGCTTCAGAACTCTCGACAGTTCTAATAACCTTTACAGGACCTTTTAATCACTGAATTTTCTAATGCTGCACAATTTTTATCATTATGTAAAGAATTAGTTATCTGAAAAGTAATTACTTTTGTAGTAAATTTCGTAGCATTATTGAAATATAAACCATAAATCATATAAATTATAAAAGAGGGTACTAACTGTATATATATGATTATGAAATAGGCCCAATATTACTGATCAAAGCAAGATAGTTATTGCGCGTCATGTTACTGATCACCTAATCCAATTAAGTAGCATCTGATCAATATAATAATGACTCTCTATAGAGCCACAGAATCTCATCCATATATACAACAGAGAATCAAATACATTCAATCTCGCACAAGAATTGCAAGATCTTATGTTTATTGAGTTTCTTCCAGTACAGTGGGTGCATTAACGATAATGTTTGCTCTCTTCCTGGTAGTACATAGACTGTGCTTCTTCACCACCAACACCCTATCCATTTTCTTAATGAGCTAATGCCAGCATTTGCATATTGATTACTTGGCAAACCTCGGCCTGAGTGCAAGCTCTAGTCTGTCAACAGTGTAGGTGAAGTGTTGCGAAGTGGCTTTCTGGAGCCTGGAATAAGGGATAGGGACTTTTAGGGCGACTCTATGGAGTCTTCAAGACAGAATTGTGGTGTCTTGAGACCTTGAAAGAGTGAATGGAAAGATGACATTATTGGGGAACTTGAAAAAGGTAAAGTCGAAGGTTTGGAAATATGAATAAAAATGCGCAATAAGATATTGTGCCTGGAAGACTGTCAAAAATTGCGTAGTGTGTTATTGGGCTTTGAAAACAATTGGAGATTGGGTAGTTATAGTTATTGGGCATTGAGTATAGTTAAAGATCACTTATGTTTATTGGTCCTAGCAATTAAAGGTTGTGTAATGAGTTATTCAGTCTTAACCCTTTAGCGAACCACTTTTTTTTTCTTCTCTGACTTTGAAAATAATATTCAATAACTTTTTTTGAGTTTAGACATCAGTGAAGATATAAAAATCATTTGATGAGAATTTTTTTTTTTAATTTATAAAATAAATTGAAGAGGACACATATGGCCAGTTGGTCCCGTGGGACTACTACATGAAAGGAGACACGAGTGTCCACCTGGTCGCTAAAGAGTTAAAATGTTAAATATTACGTTTTTGGTCCTTGAAAACAATTAAAGATTACGTTTTGGATTTTCGGGTGTTGTAAATAATTAAAGGTTTCGAAGTGGGACATTAAAACAGTAGGTTTTAAGTTGTTTAGAAGTTTTGAGTTTTAAAAGTACTGTTTTATGTTTTTTTTTTGCTCACTTGTTTGAAAAAGATATTTTTCATCCCGCATATTTGTTTCAACAAATTTTCAAATTACAATTGGATAATTTCGAATATATATTTTTGCTTTCAAACTCTGCTTAGGGTTTGAAGACAACGTATTCAATTTTAGAGCAATAAATTGGTCTTTGTATTCTCCTGTTCATCTGAATTTCATTCTGATATCATTTCGACTGCCTTGTTGCAATAATTATAGTTTGCATATATTAATTCATTCATACTCCATGATATTAGATGAACTATCACGTGAATATCTGATGCAATGCATATGCTTATCAATTTGCGGTATGATAGCTTTACCGTTCTGTAAATTAGATGCGAATCATAAGCAGGATACTTTTCACTCTTTTACAAGAAAAAGGTGTACAAATACAATTAAATAGATGGAATAACTGTACTAATAATCACCTTCTGTTATGAACAAATTTGACGATGTATGATCACTGTTTGGACATAGATGGTTAATTGGTTATACCTGGTAATTGAATCTCTTATAGCTATAGTTCAATAATTGATGTCACATCAGTTTGGCACTTGAGTTGCATGTATTAGCAGAGTGACAGACCGTATCACATATTCATGATGTGGTGGAATTTTAAACACAGAGTCTTATATTCTATTGCATGCTAGTGCTGACAGAGAGTCTATATTGGCAAAGAGCTACTTGATGACTGGGTGCATATCTCTCTATTTGCTGACGAGGCATTTTTTGGAACGCTAGGGGAAAATATTACGTCGTTAAAATTTGCAGAGGAACGCGAATAATTGAATAAGATTATTAATGAAGAGCTGTAAAGAATGTATAATTATGTCTTGATGAATAGATAAATTGAAGAACCTTAACTTGACTCCGCGAAAAAATAATCGAAAGTTTATATTATAAAATAGTAATAGAAAAAGTTAATGATAACTTATTTTTAAACTTGAAGAAACTTTTTTTTTTGAAGGTTTAATTTGAACTTTAAAAAAATCTGAATACAGCTTATATCTGAATATATGATATTTCGATTATTAGTCACTAGTATAGTAAAAGATTTCATAATAAATACATTTTGTTTCATATATTGTGTAGTGATTCAATTTATGCTTATTTAAAGTTCCAAATAAGCTTCAAAGTTTGATAATTGAAGTAATTAAATTAACGATATGCCTAGACTCTTGAGAGCCGTCGAGTCTTTGAACAACTTTCGATTAGTAAATTTGTGAAGTTTTAGAAGTTCGTAAGGCGTGTTATTACGAGATATGTTGTGCTACGGCAGTCCTCTAAAGAATAGTGTTATGTTGTGCTAAGGCAGTCCTCTGAAGAATAGTGTTATGTTGTGCTACGGCAGTCCTCTAAAGAATAGTGTTATGTTGTGCTACGGCAGTCCTCTAAAGAATAGTGTTATGTTGTGCTAAGGCAGTCCTCTAAAGAATAGTGTTATGTTGTGCTACGGCAGTCCTCTAAAGAATAGTGTTATGTTGTGCTACGGCAGTCCTCTGAAGAATAGTGTTATGTTGTGCTACGGCAGTCCTCTGAAGAATAGTCTGATTACTTTAGTGCTGTCGTGACGAAGATAAATTATACCTAGAAAAAATTATATATTATTATGGGACATGTTACCTCATCTGAAATATTGATATTTATCTAGTAAATTTGAAAATGAGAATTTAATCTATTTAACTTTGTTCATATATTTTAGTTTGGGTTTTAACTCTTTATGCCTTACGGTGACATATGTGTCCTCATTCGAGTGATGTATTTTTTGAGCTATTTTTGATAGATATTTTGTTAAACGGCCTTTTTTAATGTTTTCCTTTTTAATGTTTAATATGCTTAATTATTTAACTATATATTACGAGAGTATCATAAAATTCTCTTGTTTTTAATACGCAAAAAATGTTAAATGTATATTCTTCTAAATTATCGATGCAAAAAGTGCTCAAATGGGACATAAAAAAGAGTTTAATTGTAACACTCAATCACATAAAATTTCTTATTTAACTTTAAATCATTTGCGATTTAATCCCAAAAGGAAAAGGTTAAACATTCAGAAAAATTCAGTTCGTGTAAGTCAAGTAAAGTTTTTATGGAATATACTGCAGGGTTTAAAACTTGTGATTATCATCTAAAACTTTTAGAAAAATAAACCAAAGCTGTATTTATGAACAATAATTCATTTTCGTCTTAGATATTATTTCAAAAATAGTTATACTAGTTACACCAATAAATGCATTTAATTTCGCATAAAAACAACAATCATGAACTGTTGTGATTTACATAGCAATCACATATAAATATAGGCAAGTTATTATTATTTTCATTTTATTCCAAACAAATTATATTTTCATTTGTATCATATTTATTTTAACATATCTTTTTCTCCTATTAAATTTTTCATAGAGGAATTGTTATATCATATTAGAATGGTTTAATTTTTCAATTACCTTTTAAATGTTATGACGTAATTCCAATTGCCCTCAATAAAGAGAAGATAATAATAATTTATGGTTCTATAAAAATCGTCACGCTTAAATTGCCACATAATGAACCAACAAGAAGTTCACAGGATTTTAGTCTATAACTAAAAACTATTAAAATAAATTCTACATATTCTGATAATAATCACCATTAGCTAATAAGCAAATAATTAACTTTTTTCATTTAAAGCAAATTCTCTCAGTGTCAGTTACGTCATCCCTATTCCTCATAACGTTTGTTCTATCAGCAAACCATTATTCATTGGGTGCAGCACTCAAAAAGCTGATGTAGGACTGACTATTTATTCAGCTGATTACCTTTACGCACAGGTAACTAACTTTGCCATAGCCGATAACATTCAATCAGCGTTGCTATTCAGCCATGCATGCTTTTTCAGCTGTGGGTCTATGGGCGTAGATTATAGGGGAGGGGAGTAATTATAGTCAATATAGCCAATTATTGACCTAACCCCTTTATCGAGTTGGAACATTCCTATTTCTATTATAGTACATTTCGAGAACTAATAGATCTCTGAAGAGGGGAATTTTAGTTTAAAATTATTTAATTTTTTATCAAAATAGACTGTACTAATAAAAATAGTATAGAGAACTAATGAAAAAACAACTTTTTAGGAATTTTAATTCTCAAGAAGATAGGTTTCTAAAACATAAAACATGATGATTATTATTAGAACAGCCGATTTTATTCGTAATAATAAAGATATTATCATTAAATACATTACCCATCTCTCTGACGCAATGTTATAGCATACCAAAGGAGGAAAATGATGATATACACCCCTAATATTACTGGCCTGCTTACACCATCATCTTTTATCACCCTGAGTCTTTCACATTAGATTTTTATGTGGGATTAATATGCCCTCATGTCTGGAGAATTGGAGTACGTTCCATCGTTTAGTGCAGGTCATCCATAATGGTGCTATCAGGGGTGTAATTTGGAGTCCGATAATAGGGGCTGATGATCGATTGTCTCATCTCTTTGAGATTGTGATACGGGAGAGAAATCTCATAACACTTCCTGCTTAGGAGAATTCTATTGACTGCATTTTTGATGTTAATTGCATTATCATGGTTTAACTCTGATGTTTTTAGTGGGAAAATATTCTCCATAACATTTCCTTGTTAGGAGAATTCTATTGACTGGATTTTTAATTTTAATTGCATTATCATTGTTAAACTCTGATGTTTTTAGTGGAAAAATATTTTGAAACATACCTATATACCTTCATATTGAAAAGATAGACAAATATTTGATAGGCTATATATCATTTTTTTATTGTGATAAATGCTATAAGAAGTAAACATATATCATCTGGCTATAGGGTAAAGTACAAATTAACGGTCAGTTTCACATCTTCGTTCATAGAAGAAAAAACTCGTGGCCGGACAATTGCCACCCATATAATATTTTCCCGTTTTCTTAAATTTTTCTAAGACTTAGTGTAATGGAGCCTTTAAAATTATTATATATTATTAGATTAGTAATTGATTTTAATTTTGACATTTGAATACTTCACAGTTTTTTATACAATAGTGGGATTAATATTCATTATGTTGAATAAATAAAATAAAGATATTAATATGAATTATGGTAAAATGAATCAAATGTAATTATTGATATGCATGATGCCTTTTTAGATAGAATTGTAAATTTAACTCTGAACTTAACACATGTATAAATTTAATAATGATTTATATTCAATATTTGTATTCTTTGTTTATTATTGATAAAAGCCTTAATTATCTCACCCAGTAAAGCTCTTTGTTTGCAATTAATTGATAAATATATGAAACAATAGGTAGTTACAACCATGCAAGTTTGATCATCTTTCAAGTTAAGAAGCTATACAATAATTATTAGGGGGACAATTATCAGGGTGGCAATAATTGTCCGGGTGGCAATTATTTCCGGGTGGCAATAATTGTCCGGGTGGCAATTGTCCTGGTGGCAATAATTATCCGGGTGGCAATAATTGTCCGGGTGGCAAATGTCCGGGTGGCAATAATTGTCCAGGTGGCAATGATTGTCCAAGCACCGAAGAAACGATATTATAAATATTATTCAATTTCTATTTTAATTGGTATCCATGATACATGCATGTATCATGGATACTAATTTTTAAAAAAATTATTTCATTGTTTTTTCTTACATGACCGAAGATGTGGAACCGACCAATAATTGGCAACTTACCCTATACACTTTATAAGAAATTTCAGTCAAATAACTCAATTAATGCTCTCTTGTTTTCTCCACAGGCAAAGTGACAATGACGGACAGTGCCTCACTGCGATGCGCAAACTACATCCCAAATGTGCTGAGAAAAGGACCGGTCAAGACCCGCAGCAGTGTCACGAAATCGCACGCCAGTGTCGCGACAACACTCGCTGCCGGTAAGAATATGTCTAGAAATGAATTGCTTGAGCATTCACTTCTAAAGTGTAAAAAATTTAACTTCCATATTTCCTTATGTGGAGCATCTAACAGTTTTTGAAAATTTGAAGAAAAAAAATGAAAATTTTCTTTTTGGAAATTAAAAAAAAAATTGGAAATTTGAAATCCTCTTTCTAAAAATTTTCTTTCACAAATCCACACAAACATTTTTTAAATCAAAAAGTTTATATAAATTATGGAATTATAATTTTTAGCTTATTTGTGCAATCCCAGTGACTAAATGAATTACATACTATATTTTCTATTAAAAATGAACCATTAAAAATACTGCACCATTCAAACTTCCATTCCATTCAATTGTACGCCCATATATTTTCTCTCGCTGTTCAGAGTAAAATAAGAACAAATCTGAAAGAAATACGGAGAATGAATCTAACTTGTTGGCTTGCTACATTTTATTCCCGATGGATTTATCCCAAACTGGGCCATAAATGAAACCAATGGCGTCGTATCTGTCAGAATTGGCTTACAAATGCCCTCAAGTTTCTGTTGTTCGATGGTTTTCCCTATTTTCACCTTCAGGCCAGAATTGAGCCGAAAAACTGCTTATTGCCATTACCATAGTACAAGATTACGTTAATGTTCTTAAATGGGTAATGCTATTAGATGCTTTTAATTCCATTTAATTATATTTTTATATTCCGAAAATTATATCTAAATATTATTTAATAAAAAGTAAATATTATATAATATAATACATATATAATATTCTGGAAAAATTGAAAACAAAACAAAGTTAATTCATGACAACGAGGTTACCGATATTTCACTCCCTATTTATCTGCAGTTTTTAATTTCACACTTTAACTAAGTCTATGTATACAGGGTTACCCACAAAAAAGTGTGCCCAACTTTTGAATTAATATAAATATCGTAATTACAACTAAATAATGAAACTTAAGTAATGACGGTGGTATAATGGATACAAGTAAAAAATATTTAATTCATAATTATACTTCAACTATAGTTTTCATTTATTTTTATATTAATTATTTTCATTAATTCAAAGTAGGGTGAACTTTTTTGTGGGTCACCCTGTATATTTAGTTTAATTTTATGCTTAATCTATACACTGAAGTTTGGTCGTAGGTAGCACATATTCTCTTGTCACTTGAGCATCATTCTCACTAGGTAGCCGTAACCTAATAGCAAGGAAGCGCTTGCTTAAAATGTTCTTTAGGGCCTCGTAATAGGTACTAGCGGCAGTGTTCCTCTTGCCAATGACATTAAGTACCGCATTAGGTTGCCCATCTGAATTAATTGAGCAAAAATGAATGCATCGCTTGATAGAGGAGAATTTGGTCGGTGATGGTAAGGGGGATTTTGAGCCGTAATCTCTCCTTTGATGAATGACCAGACATTGAATGTTATGTACCTGCTTATAAATAGCTTATATTGTTATATGCTCGAAATAGAATTATTTGAAGCTATTCGCTTAGATAATTATTAATATATCTGAAAAAGTAAAATCTCAATAAAAAATTTAGTTTATCCTCCATCCTAAATTTCTCTCTGTGAATTTCTATATAATACATTATGTTCAATCTAATTGATACCTGTTTACAAATTCTTCACAATTTTGTAACATTATAACTTTTCTTTCTATGCACCCAGCAATCCATGACTTTAAAAGACCGTTCACGTTAATTGCAACCACTATCACACTGAGAAATCTGAGTGATCATTCAACTGTACTAAAGTTTATTAATTGCTGTGCCAACTGCAGTTATCGATTTATCTGTCGCCTAACTATACCTTTAGTAACGAACCACCACTTTGAGAAATTACTGCCAAGATTGATGAACTTGCCTCATTAGCCGTACGAGACTTTTTCACCTGCGATCTTCCACACAGATCGTTATAGTTTGATGAATCATGCATGAGCGAAGTAATGGCCGTCGTCTACAATGATTTTATGCGAGAAAAGCAATCTAGGCTCCAAACACTCCATGCTAACTTCTCACTAATTTCAGTATCTTCAATCATGGAGCTGCTAACTTTCAACAAATGCTATTACGACCTTCGATAACTCCCCCCAAACTATTTGCTATGTTCATTTCGCGCGATAATTCCGGCAAAATAAAGTGCGAAGTGAACAAGAAAGGTGAAAAGCGGAACATTTTTATGATTGGTAATTGACAGCAGGATTTATTTTATCGTTGTGTGCATTGGAGAAGTTATACTTATTCGTTAACTTTGCCCATGTGAGAAATTAGCTTTCAGTAATGAAAATATATAAAATGTATCTAATTGAGATGGTGTTTCTATTTATTTTGAATGTCGATGACATACCAATATAACTCTTTATTAAATCTTTCTATTAATGCCAAGATGTGAAAAATCTCATTTAATTTTGTAGAAAATTATTTATGCTTTATATTTTATTTGACGAGCTTGTATTATTCATAAATAGGTGTTAAATTATCAATTCACAAGAAATTTTACGTGCATGGTAAGCAGATTTCTTTTCCATTCACCGTTTCCAGTACTCTAGTTAAGCTGAATGATCTGAACATGATATTAGCATGTCAAAGACTTGAATTTAGGTATAAATTCAGTGGTCGAAAAGACTTTCAGTTCTTCGTATATCTACAAACGGAGTATATGTGTTCAAAGACTGAAACGAAAATTCTTAAATTAGTCGACTTCTTTCAGAGGTATCTTTTCTTGCAGTTGAACACTGTTCCTTTACATGGCATAATGCTCAGTCTTTCTGTTTTTTAATATATTATATTTTTTTTGATGTAACAATTCCTTTCGTTTAATTCCCATTTTGAACACAGTTCCAGCATTTCGATAAATGGTTTGAAAAGAGAAAGCTTCGATTCGTTGCAAAGGAAACCATAACTCAATCCCAATAACCTTTGGAGTATTCTAGAGTGTAAACATACACACAAAGGAATAGTTCTCCTGTGAAAGGATTCATGTGGCTTCATTTCCCTCAAAGTAACTGTGAAATGTATGAATTTGAAGCCATTGTATATCATGACTGTGCTTTATTTGTCCCTTGCCAATGCCACTTAATGGCATATTGTCAATGACTTGTCACAGTTGGAAAATTAAAATCGTCAATCATCGGTTTTCGACAGCCGATGTATAATTATATAAAACGATAGTCTATCTACTTTGATAAAGGATTCGAGGAAAATGTAATCGAAATTCATCATGAAATTGAAATGCTTTTAATTTATCGTCTTTCTTTAGAGTGATAGGTGTAATAGAACCTATCGTCAATAGGTGTAATAAAACCTATCGTCAAAAGGTGTAATAAACCTATCTTCAATAGGTTTAATAGAACCTATCGTCAATAGGTGTAATAAGACCTATCGTCAATGGGCGTAATAAAACCTACCGTCAATAGGTTTTATTGAACCTATCGTCAATAGGTGTAATAAAACCTATCGTCAATAGGTGTAATAAAACCTATCGTCAATAGGTGTAATAAAACCTATCGTCAATAGGTTTAATAAAACCTATCGTCAGTAGGTTTTATTAAACCTATCGTCAATAGATTTAATAAAACCTATTTTAATGTCAGAAATTATTATATTGTACGATAAAATACCATCAATATTTACAGTAATCGACATTATTTGAGGATATTACAAATTTTCTGACTGGATTCTCATGCATACTGACAATGTGAAGCCTAATATCCACTGCTCATGCCACGTCTATTATCATTCTGTGGCATGTTCCATACCGATTCCATGGCATGTTCCATACCGATTCCATGGCATTTCCCCAAGTCCAAACTTACATCAAAGGAAGGATTTACTTCTCCAATTATTTTGCTCCATTACCATTCGAATTCGGACGAGTTTGTTTCTCAATTTACCGGAATTTAGAGTCATGTATTTATACACATCTTGCAAATAGTATTCTCCGTACGACCGAACTCTCTCTCTCTCTCTCTCTCTCTCATTCCTACACAGAGCTATGAGCAATGACTTACAATCCTCTGGGAACATTCCCACTGATATCTTCTATTCATTCTTTGAACAGTTTTGGAATGTAAAATACCGAATTTACTCATCGTTCTCTCTCCATTGAACTAACAATGCGAAGAATACGGAATCTCGCCATGAAGGAGATTCTCTTTCAAGAAATACTTCACAGGGGAAGTTGAAGATAAAATAGTGATTGGTTTGCTAAATGATGTTTTTCATTAAAATGATATCTGTCGATAAAGACGAAAAAGTGTCAGTTGTTTGCTATATAACTTGTAGACTATATTAATTTATCAATTCAATACTATATTTTACAACACATACAATATATAGATGAACATTTCGACTATAATATTCTCCCATATTTGTGTATTTTTTGGACAATAATGTACTATATATTCCAATATCTATCATATGTGTTGGATTTAAAATAACTCATTAATCCTTTCCTCTTTAATTGTTTTTTTTCACACTATCACCTTCACCTGTAATAAGTACATTAACAAAGACAAACAGCTTAAAATAGGCTCATTTGACACCACTGTTAAGGGCCGTACACACGCAGGGTTTTTTAAGTTTTTCCACAAGACTTTTTGCTAAGCTCCTCCTACTTTTTCCACGAGAATATAAGAAAAAAAAGATATAATTATTATTTATTTTAGTTGGTATCCATGATACCTGCAGGTATCATGGATACCAACTAAAATAAATAATAATTATATTTTTTTTTCCTTATATTTTCGTGGAAAAATCAGGAGGAACTAAGCAAAAAGACTGGTGGAAAGACTTAAAAACCCTACGTGTGTACGGCCCTTTAGGTGCTGACTTGCCTCTCACTCAAAGAGACATCCTTGCTATTACGTACGTGTTTGCTTTCGGAATTCCCTATGAGTTTATCGATTGGTACACCTTTGTCTAAGTCTCTGATGAAATATTATTCGCTCTCTGGATTAGGAGTTTAGTCATTAAAATTAATGAATGCCCAGGCAGGCGATGGCATTGTGAGCGTATTGTATTGTGTGTCATTTTATACCCTGTGTTTATTTTACTTCCTACTTGCCGAGGAGCTAAATCAACTTCATTAACGTATAATGAATACGATTATTTTCTATCAGAAATTGTTCTGAGAATCTCTACTATCAAATGCTCTGATAGAAACTTATCTATGAGAGGGCGATAATTTTTGTTCTTTGGTTTAGATGCTGAAATTTGTAATGGATTTATTTATTTATGTTTTATATGAAAAATCTATGTAAAATTTCCCACTCAAGAATACATTTTCAAGTTGTGGTACCTACATAACTATAGCTAAATAATTAACAAGCAACTAAGATGTGGTTAGATTTGATTTATAGGTAAATTCACATCCTAGCATCTCTACTGTTTCGAGAGTCATTTCTAAGGTTTTTTTCGTACTCCAATTTTCAGGAAGAAGCTAGAGGCTTACGAGAAGCACTGTGCAACAGACTCTGTCCTTCAAACCTGTCGTGGAGAGCATAGAGACTGTCAAGTAGCCGTGGCTAACATATTCGGCACCGAACTGCACGCATCCTGTGTCTGCAAAGGAACTGACTTCCTGCATCTGCAAGACTGTTACACCTACCACAAGTTACTCTGGTCCAACCCCTGCGTCAGTAAGTACATCAGTTGAAAAATGGACTTAAATTGGTAATCCTTAATGTTGCTACTTGAATTAATTTAAAGGAAAGAATGTATTTCTAATTGTGAACTCTTGCAGTCGAATCCCACATGTCACTTCGGAAGGAAATCCAAAATGGCGTCGATTTGGAGCAAGAGTTCACTCGAGCTCCAATCACCACCTCCACTCCTCTCTCCACTTCCACCTCCTCCATGATGCCTGATGAGGACTACATCAACAGCGGAGTCAACATGAACGGCTATCCATACCCAACTGGAACTGATTACAGAGGTGACAATTCATTCTTATTTTTGATTAACAATATATAAAATATCTCATTTTTAGTAGAAATTTTTTGAAAAAAGCTATGGGGAATATAAACTATTCAACTCCACCAGATTGGAGAATATTAAGTTTTGGACGGCATTTATTCATTTGTAATCTAGTAATTCACATAACTTATGAAGTAGTCAACCAAATTGCCTGAAATTTTATGGGACGATTGATTTATATCCAGAAACAAGTTTATAGATTTTCATTCATTGAAAAGTTATAGATAGTTTATTTATAACTAAATAACTCCAAATTGCAAGAAATTTTGTTGGAATAATCTCAAGGCGGCAGTTTATTCAATTTCACATTATCTTGTACAATGAACAGGTGGTGGTGGCGGACTCACTAGTGTCATTGGAAGAGGTGTGAGGAAGGGACATGGTTCGGGGGGTAGGAGAGCGGGCAGTGTCTTCGGGGGAGGAAGAGGCCGGGGCGTCAGCATCAGTGATCCCGAGCAACAACCTCCCTCCAGAGGAATCAGCCTTGATGGAAACAGAAATAAAATGCGTTGGAGGTGAGTTAATTTTATGTAAAATTATATCTCTATTTCTTATCAGATGCAATTTCAAAAAATATTCTTATCTCAATTTAAATGAATTAATGCAATCCGATTTGACGTAATTGTTCATAAATTATCTCATTATATTTAGTTCAGTTATCTAATAAAATTATTTATTTTACTAACATAAAATTAAATGGAAAAAATTAACTCTTCCCATTAACTAGGTTTTTTTCTTTTGATTACTTTTCGAATTACATTTCTCAGTACAGACTCACTTGATAATAAGTTTGATTGATCTTCTTCTTGGTAGAAGTGATGGCGTCCATTCTTTTCTGACAATAGAGTTTGTTATTGGAGAATGTTCAGATTTCTCTCTTGAATTTATCTGACATGCTAGACTCTGCAAGAAATCTGAGACAGTTTGTCTGTCTAGATTATATGCATATGCTATCACTGCAATGTGTACTGTATGTAGGGCGAAATAGGAATAATATATAATAAACAGGAATCAAAGTACAATAAATTGAGTACATTTGAATAGTAATGAGTTAAAAGGATCAAAATAAGAAACAATTTTAGGAATCAATATCGGAATAAGATAAATAAACGAAATTCTTAATAAAATGAAGAGATCTAGAGAACCATATACGATAAGTTCATTTATACTAAACTAATTTCTTTATGCTATCTATATTGAATAAATTATTGGTGATATTCTTTGAATTATGGCAGTTTAGACTTTAAATTTACTGTGATTTTTTTCTCATCAGGATGAACCAGAAGGGAATGCATGGCGCTGATGAAATGGGCAAAGAAAGAGTCCGACTGCCCCCTCATATGACAGGTAAATATGAATACAAATCAACCCAAATACAAATCAACACGAATACAAATTGACACGAATACAAATAAAATTCAACCCAAATACGAATACAAATCAACACAAACTCAATACGAATGCAAATAAAATCAACCCAAATACAAATCTCCGTTAATTAGCAAGCCTATATTGATCTACCATTACCTTTTCTCTCAAACGACTAATATCTATCAACCTTACCTAGTATAACTATATATATATAAAAACTTCAATACAATTTTTTTACATGTAAAAAAATTGAGATACGTTTTTTCAGGTAGTCACAATAATGTTCCCAAACAGCTTTTATAATTTGATTTGAATGCTAGACAAACATTCCTTGAAATTATTCATTTACAAGAAATATTTTAAATCCTGATGCAATGCTCACCAGGACCTGACGGTGGACATCTGCCAGGCATTGGTCCAACCTACCAGCGAGTGAGCGGAGGAGTTATCAACAGGCCTGACTCGACAGATTTCGGTGTTTGGGGCAACGCTTCTTCTGGAGTGAATGGCGAAACAGGTAAGATATTAATTAGTGAAACAGGTGAGAGAGTGATTAGTGAGTTAGGTAAGAGAGTGATTAGTGAGTCAGGTAAGAGAGTGATTAGTGAAACAGGTTAGAGAGTAATTAGTGAAACAGGTAAGAGAGTAATTAGTGAGTCAGGTAAGAGAGTGATTAGTGAGTCAAGTAAGAGAGTGATTAGTGAAACAGGTAAGAGAGTAATTAGTGAGTCAGGTAAGAGAGTAATTAGTGAGTCAGGTGAGAGTGTAATTAGTGAGTCAGGTAAGAGAGTGATTAGTGAGTCAGGTAAGAGAGTGATTAGTGAGTCAGGTAAGAGAGTGATTAGTGAAACAGGTAAGAGAGTAATTAGTGAGTCAGGTAAGAGAGTGATTAGTGAGTCAGGTGAGAGAGTAATTAGTGAGTCAGTTAAGAAACTGATTAGTGAGTCAGGTGAGAGAGTGAATAGTGAGTCAGGTAAGAAAGTGATTAGTGAGTCAGGTAAGAGAGTGATTAGTGAGTCAGGTAAGAGAGTGATTAGTGAGTCAGGTGAGAGAGTAATTAGTGAGTCAGTTAAGAAACTGATTAGTGAGTCAGGTGAGAGAGTGAATAGTGAGTCAGTTAAGAAACTGATTAGTGAGTCAGGTAAGAGAGTGATTAGTGAGTCAGGTAAGAGAGTGATTAGTGAGTCAGGTGAGAGAGTAATTAGTGAGTCAGTTAAGAAACTGATTAGTGAGTCAGGTGAGAGAGTGAATAGTGAGTCAGTTAAGAAACTGATTAGTGAGTCAGGTAAGAGAGTGATTAGTGAGTCAGGTGAGAGAGTAATTAGTGAGTCAGTTAAGAAACTGATTAGTGAGTCAGGTGAGAGAGTGAATAGTGAGTCAGTTAAGAAACTGATTAGTGAGTCAGGTAAGAGAGTGATTAGTGAGTCAGGTAAGAGAGTGATTAGTGAGTCAGTTAAGAAACTGATTAGTGAGTCAGGTAAGAGAGTGATTAGTGAGTCAGGTAAGAAAGTGATTAGTGAGTCAGGTAAGAAAGTGATTAGTGAGTCAGGTAAGAGAGTGATTAGTGAGTCAGGTAAGAGATGAATATTTAATTAAATTTGTTTACTAGTATATGAGCGATACATTTACTATTATTTTACGGTTAGAACTATTTCCAAAATTGAATACAACTATCCAGTGTCTACTTATTTTAATTAAGTTTCAATAAACTGTTAACATAATATTATAACATTTTCTTTGAAATCTTTTTCGGTGAGCCAGTGTTTCTTAAATCATTTTTATGAATCTCCGATAATTTAAAATGTGTTTTTTTTTTCAAATGAAGCGCATATATTCCGTCAATAGTTTTTGCACAGAAGATCTTTAAGAGAGTGAGAGAAGAATGGTTTATTTATCAGATGATGTCCCCTAGCCGTGCATGTTGAAGTGTTCCAATGCCTTATGGGACTCCTGTCTGAATACCAAATGAGAAACTCGACCTACCGTGTATGCAGCTCCTTTTTTTCTATTGTCACAATATTATTCAGTGATAGACTCGTGTTTTTTTGATTGTTATTTGAGCCTTGCGAAGATATTTTGTGACGGCCTTGCTGCAATGCTTTCAATCGAGTGTAATATTGCTTTATAAATTTACATATGCGGTGAAATAATTTTGAATATAAAGGAAAAATTTGGAATCCAGGATGTTGAACAAATTTTTTTATTTTTACAATGTATGATTACAGTCAATATTCAGAGTTTAATGCTAGGTATTTTCAACACAGGATAGCTACTTTTTAGCTTAAGACTTCCTTCTTCCCACCGTAGCATTTTACCGGTGGGGGGATTTGGTTAAGATTAGCGGGTTTAACTTCTACCGCATTGACTAATTCCTTGTTCGTTGTGTTTTGTAGATCTCTTCTTCCTTGTTCATCGAGTTTTCCTACTGGATTCATTTAAAGTCTCACTGATCTCAAGCTTACGAATTATTATAATGCTTTTAATATGAATGATTTAAAAATCATTATAATGGTATTTTCAATTCAGTAAGTCATTAGTAAGCTATCTGCTGCCTGTAATGATAACTCAATGATCAATTAAATCTGCATTTAATTAAATCTGCCTATATTATATTTGTTACAAGATTTCATGATTATATATCATGTTGGACGATACAAATATGGATGATAGTATATAAAATATCAGTTAGCAGCGTGTTCATCATTGTTCTAAAACTACTGTAAAAAAATTAAACGGAGACATTCTTTTACCATACTAATTTAAGTTATAATGGATGTCATTTTGGGACTATTTTAGCAGTATGTTCGAATAGGAGTTTTAGCAGATGTTGCTGGCTGAAGGGGCATAGGAAGGTAACTCTTGGATCTTCTCCGGGCTATATTAAAGCTGCATGCTTCTCCTACACCTCAGCAATATATTTTTCTCTACTCTAACCATCGTGAAGACCATGGCACTTTATTAGCCAAATGGGGGTTTCTGAGGTTTTCGCGACACTGCTAATGATGAGGAGTAAATTAATTACCTCGTTCATCTAGATTATACTTGACATATATAATATTAGTTGACAGTATGCATAATTAGATATTTAAATAAGTAAGTCCTTATGATGATAAACACAGTTTGTAGAAGTGAAAGCATCCTATGATAATAAACTATTACCGTGTCTGAAATTCGTCCGTTAGAGCTTTCAGGATGGCGTTACGAATGATATAGAGGTGTATTGAAGGAACTAATTCGTCAGAATGGAGATAGTAAACACGAAATGCTTCCAGATAGTGGCTACATTAAACTTGGTAAACTTTGAATTCAGTCAAATCCACTTCTAGACATAGTTCACAAAGTGTAGATTATTGTTCTAAATTTGATTTCGCAAGTCAAAGTCAACTGAATCAAAAATCAATGTATTTCATAAAGACTATAATTTATTTCATAAAAAAATATTAAACAAATTTAAAATTGCTGCTATAAAGATTTGTTCCATTTTAACTTAACATTCAGAAAAAATTGAAAAATAGTGTATCCAAGAGTAAATTAAAAACATAAAGCAAAGTTTTCTCGGATAACAAGAATTAATAATTGTTATGTAAATAACAGAATATGAATCTTAATAGGTATATATTTGTTCTTTATTATTATAAGAATTGTTATGCATAAATGTAGAAATAAGATGGACAGTAGAGAATATAATATAAATCTAGTTCATACTCACATAATTCTAATTATCTTACCTGTTTTACATACGAGTAATTGTATGACTTTTTTTCAGAATATTGCACCATCGAAAGAGCTTTCCCTGGTCAGAACATCACTACCCTGTCTGTGCCGGTACATAGTACTCGAAGGGTGAGTACTATCGCTACTATTTGTCTGTGAATAGAGAGTACTATCGCTACTATTTGTCTGTGAATAGAGAGTACTATCGCTACTATTTGTCTGTGAATAGATAGTACTATCGCTACTATTGGTCTGTGAATTGAGAGTTCTATTGTACTAAAAAATATCCGCAATTGTTTTAATTTCTTTTTAATAAGTGTATAACAATATTCATCTAATTGACTGCACGTCGTAATACAATCAGAGACACGATAATTCAATCTAATTTGCATATAAATTATCACAGGGAAAATAAGATATTGTCTCTTTGTATTGAGCTTCCTAGGGACAATTTGTAGAATCTATTAATTTCTATTTGATGGAAATTTTGTTTGAAAATTAATTACAATATTTTCCATTAAAAACCTGAAGAAATGCAACAGTTGTAATTATAAATAATTAAATTGAGTGAGATTTAATAAATTTTTCAAAATATATTTATTGTGTGGAAATAATCAATATTTATTCTATTAAATATCACGAAAAAAACACAGGAATTTGAATATACAGTATGGGCCACAAAAATGTTTCCGCTTTTTCAAATACTTATAAATCGTTAACCAATGGACGAAAAAACTGTATCTTGGTCTCTTTTTCGTCGCCTCTTATTGTACTATTAACAAATAAAAACATTTTCGAACTGATGGACATAGTTTAAGAACAGATAAGCAAAGAGTGAGGGTGATTATTTTTGTCATTGCGCAAAGGTTATTCTTAGAGCTAACTCTGTTGTTTTACTTACTAAAAGGCAGTGAATAAAAGAAAAAAATTATAATTGTAGACATTATAATACAGGGTGCTTACACTTCTTCCTTGGAAACTATTTGGAAATAGAACAACTTCAGTGCCATTTTGATCTCATTGAAGTTTTCACTATCAATATTCGTTCTTCGATAGTTCATATTGCATGGTTAAGGCCCGCTTCACACTTGCATTTTTAACACCGCGTAAAAAAGTTCTTCTTAAAATTTGTTTACACTTGCATTTTTTTCATCGATGATGGAAAAATCACATTCAATTTTTACTTCAACGATGAAAAAACGCATGTGTGAACACATTTTAGGAAGAGCTTTTTTCCGCGCTGTTAAAAATGCATGTGTGAAGCGAGCCGTAACCATGCAATGAACCAGCGAAGAACGAATATTCATAGTTTTTACCTGTTCCTAAAAAATAATTTTTACCTGTTGATAGTACAATAAGAGGCAGAGATACAGTTTTTTCGTCCATTGTTAACGATTTATAAGCATTTGAAATGCGCAAACATTTTTGTGGCCCATACTGTACACTCTCTTCCATTTACCATTGAAAATGCATCTAATCGTTATTTATAATTTAATTTCTTTAGATATTAACACTGTGCTAAATTAAATACTTTGTGTCAAAACTATGATATTAATTTAATTTAATCAGCTTTTATTTACTTATCAAAACTAAATTCGTTTAATCACTTAAATATCGTATATAATTACACTACTTAGTTAGGAAACATTAGTGAAATGAATTCATCTTATTTTAATGACCTTTGTTTAAATATCCTATTAGTTATGCAATAATTATAAACAGGATTTTAATTCAATATGGCGTAGTGCGATTTTCTTTAACAAATAGAACTATGTTAGTATTTCAATTTGAATAGGATAATAATGGTTAAACATGATATTTCATTGCAAGTTATTAGATGCTAATCCTATTCTCTTACAGCTCATGAAAGACCAAGGCTGTTCAGATCTCTGCCGGTGTGAAAAACCGGCACTGAAACAAGACCCGGAGATGAAATGTTATACAATGGCCTGTCTGCCTACACAAGGTGAGCTGTGTGAGCTGTGTAGTGAGCTGTGTAGTGAGCTGTGTAGTGAGCTGTGTGGTGAGCTGTGTAGTGAGCTGTGTGGTGAGCTGTGTAGTGAGCTGTGTGGTGAGCTGTGTAGTGAGCTGTGTAGTGAGCTGTGTAGTGAGCTGTGTAGTGAGCTGTGTAGTGAGCTTTGTAGTGAGCTGTGTAGTGAGCTGTGTGGTGAGCTGTGTAGTGAGCTGTGAAGTGAGCTGTGTAGTGAGCTGTGTAGCGAGCTGTGTAGTGAGCTGTGTGGTGAGCTGTGTGGTGAGCTGTGTAGTGAGCTGTGTAGTGAGCTGTGTAGTGAGCTGTGTAGTGAGCTGTGTAGTGAGCTGTGTGGTGAGCTGTGTAGTGAGCTGTGTGATAGATACATTAACTTCAAACAATAATCATAGAATATAGAAATATGTCCTTCACTAGCTTAATACTAATAAATTGAAATTATAATCAAGTTTACTGCTTCAAGACTGTTTCTATGATTAACTTAGTAAAGCTAATTATATTTTAATGATATCACAATGATAATAAAAACCAATTCCCTTTGCTTTGTGTTAAGGCTGCAACACCACCCACGCGGTGTATACCCACAGGGCCCCCTTCGTCCAGGCCTTCCGGGGGAGGTGTGTGTGCTACTTCGGTAAATTCATCTGCCAACGACCTGCACCTGGTGAGTGATAGGGACTTAAAGGGCTTAATATATAGGGACTTAATTGATATGGACTTAACTGATAGAGACTTAACTGATAGGGGCTTAACTGATAGGGACTTAACTGATAGGGGCTTAACTGATAGGGACTTAATATATAGGGACTTAATTGATATGGACTTAACTGATAGAGACTTAACTGATAGGGGCTTAACTGATAGGGACTTAACTGATAGGGGCTTAACTGATAGGGACTTAATTGATAGGGACTTAACTGATAGGGACTTAACTGATAGAGACTTAACTGATAGGGGCTTAACTGATAGGGACTTAACTGATAGGGGCTTAACTGATAGGGACTTAATTGATAGGGACTTAACCGATAGGGACTTAACTGATAGAGACTTAACTGATAGGGACTTAACTGATAGAGACTTAACTGATAGGGGCTTAACTGATAGGGGCTTAACTGATAGGGGCTTAACTGATATGGACTTAACTGATAGAGACTTAACTGATAGGGGCTTAACTGATAGGGACTTAACTGATAGGGGCTTAACTGATAGGGACCTAATTGATAGGGACTTAACTGATAGGGACTTAACTGATAGAGACTTAACTGATAGGCACTTAACTGATAGAGACTTAACTGATAGGGGCTTAACTGATAGGGACTTAACTGATAGGGACTTAACTGATAGAGACTTAACTGATAGGCACTTAACTGATAGAGACTTAACTGATAGGGGCTTAACTGATAGGGACTTAATTGATAGGGGCTTAACTGATAGGGACTTAATTGATAAGGACTTAATCGATAGGGACTTAACTGATAGAGACTCAACTGATAAGAAATTAACTAATAGGGACCAAACTGATAGGGACTTAATTGATAAGAAATTAACTGATAGGGACTTAACTGATAAGGATTTAACTGCTAGGGACTTAACTGATGGGAACTTAACTGATAGGGACTTAGCTATCAGTTTAGTCCCTCAGTTAAATATTCAAAGAAACGCAGTAGTTTATTTTGAAAATGAAATCTATTAAAAGTGTTCCTAAAGTGAAAACATCGGATACAATGTTTCTCATTTTCTATTCTTTATATATATGGCATACACGGGCTTCAAATATTGAATTATATAATAATAAATAGTGATAGTACTATTTACTAAAATAGTGATAATTATAATTTCAAATTGAATGATAAACACTAGAGACTCTATCTAGGAAATTATAAACATCATCAGTATTCGATATGCCAATAATACGATTTCTTATCTTCACCTTTTTTTCAAATAGTCATTGTATTTATTTTCGAACTGTCAAAGTTTGTATAAAGAGTTTTGAAAGAGCGTCTATTTGTCGAAGTAAGTTTGAGGAACTGGGAAGTTCTAGTGCACACTAACTCAATGTACTAGGTATAATGTACTATGTATTATATTACAGTACCTTTTATATGTTTAAAACTGGTAAACCTTTATTCATATCAACTCTTTATTGCTTGGTTTTATTCGAGACACAGATTATTAGTAAAGCATATTAGTAAACTTAAATTATTTAAGCACAGTATTTTCCATTATTTAATTGAATATATGAAATGTAAATCAAATATTATTAGTAAAGTCCGTAGACTTTAACTAATTTTAACTGTTATTTGAAGGACATTTCTTGACACTTCACTAAAACGAATTAAAAAATTTATTTCATTTTAATCAAATGATGTGAACTAGAGCTATTAAATAAATATTAATCATATAATAAAAGATAAAGCAATATTGATTATGTATTATATAATAAGAAATAATGATATATGAATTATTTACTAAATAAATTCCCACAGACCAATTCAAGCCGGAGACAGGAGTGTATCTCTACCTTGGCTACAGCAAAGATGTCATGAATGCAATGAAGGCCCTCACGCTTCTGAATGAGAAGGAAGCGCTTCACGAAGTTGAAAAGCTACTCAAAGATAAATATGGATTCAAGGTAACCAAAAACAAATAAAATGATATCATTTTTAAATTAACATTAGATATCTCCCTGTTTTACCTCAATAGACATGTTAAATCAATAAACATATTAAAAGAGAACTTCCTTAATTTAACATAAGATGTCTCTTATTTTTTATCCAATAGACATTTTAAATTAATAGACATATTAAATGGAAAATTTTAATTTAACATGAGATATATCTTCATTTTGCCAAATAGACCAGGAGTGCTTTAGAAGGATTCATATTATTCGTATATATTTGTTTTTTAATAACTAAAATATCGATATTATATTTTGTCTGTGCATTGTATACTTCCATAATTTCCAACATCATTACTGACTGTAATGATGTTGGAATGACATCAAGAAAGTGCAGAGTACAAATGAGAACAGTCAGATTGTATTTTAAGGACATTTTGAAATGTTCCTCTCATTTTCGTTGCAGTGTAAACTCATCATGAAGAAACAGATTGACCAAAACCTGATAGTGATGCCTGAGTTGGAGGAAGATGAAGAGGACTACAACGAAGTGGACTACAGCAAAACAAGACGTGAAATGGTAAGGGTAATTAGTAATAAGGGAATATATTAGTCATAAGTGGTAATATTAGTCATGAGGAATTTGTTTGTCATAAGGGGTAATTAGTCATAGAGGGTAATTAGTCATAAGAGATTAGTTAGTCATAAGGGATAATTAGTCATAAAGGATTAGTTAGTCATAAGAGATTAGTTAGTCATAAGGGATAATTAGTCATAAGGGGTAATTAGTCATAAGGGGTAATTAGCCATAAAGGATTAGTTAGTCATAAGAGATTAGTTAGTCATAAGGGATAATTAGTCATAAAGGATTAGTTAGTCATAAGAGATTAGTTAATCATAAGGGATAATTAGTCATAAGGGATTAGTTATTCATACAGGGTAATTAGTCATAAGGGGTAATTAGTCATAAGAGATTAGTTAGTCATAAGGGGTAATTAGTCATAAGAGATTAGTTAGTCATAAGGGGTAAATAGTCATAAGAGATTAGTTAGTCATAAGGGGTAATTAGTCATAAGAGATTAGTTAGTCATAAGGGGTAATTAGTCATAAGAGATTAGTTAGTCATAAACTATATATTGAAATTATGAAAACTGAACTGAATGGTAAATGTTATTCATTATGTTATTTTTTCATACAATTCTGTTTCAGTATTGTTATTAGATGCTTCTTTTCTCTAAATATTCTATTAAAGAAGAAAATGGTAATATATATCAAAACTCTATATGTCAGAAAGTGCACATAGTTGAAATATGCTCAATACACATCTAATAATTATATAAATAAATGTATTTATTATTACCCTTACTTACCAACTTTAATCTTATTAATTCAAAATATATTAAAAAAGCTAACCGAATGGACTGCGTAAAATATAAATATTCTATATAATTTTTTGTATTTTTCATAACCCTTTCAATCTGACGATTCCAAATTGAAAATATATATTGATGAATTTGTATATACATTGATTTTTTGATTCAAATAAAAAAAATTATTCAATTAGACATTATAAGTATTAAGTAGCTATCAGGACAGAAATAGTTTAAATAAAATATTTATTTTACTATGTATTTTTTTAACATGATCTTTTTTTAGAATAAAATTCATCATTATTATTAATTTCGAATCATTGACGAATGAGTACATTCTAATTTTTTTTTTTTTTTCAGGCGGAGTGCACCAAACCCCTGGAGGAGCTGGCCAAGTGGATCAATGACAGGCCTCACAATGACTACAACTCGGAGGCATATCTCTCCATGTTCATACTTGCAGAAGTGCATGTGCACTCCGAAGCTTTGGTGAGGGATAGCACTATTAGTATGCTATCTAACATACACTCTGAACACTCTTACAGTGTAACTTCTGAGTTATGAAGTATTGGTTTCTTCATAACTCAGAGCCACTTCATATCTCAAGTGCACTAAATAGTTTTCTATGATTAAAATGTAAGGAAATTAATGTCAATCAGGGATAACTTGACCCTATTCTTTACGTATAACATTTTCTATAACTTAAACATAGAAAATACTTCATAACTCATGTGCATTTCATGACTCAGGAGTTTTACAGTAGTATGCTAATTGACGTTCTATATCACTTGTAAGATAGGAGAATCTTTAATTTATTAACTGACTTTTTTATACTAGAGTAGTAGTCCTTTATAGTGGACTCCTCTATAGTGAATGTAGAGTCCTGAGTAAGAGAACTACCCCGTACAGTGAACATATTTTCTTTAGTCTGCCATGAAATGGCAATTCATTTTCTATAACTGATGCTATTCATGGCAGACGAAAAGAAAATTCTTTCACTATACGGGGTAGTTCTCTTACTCAGGACTCGATATTCACTATAAAGGAGTTCAACTGCACAACACTTGCTAGATAGAAGAATTTTTAATATACTGACTGACTTTTTGCTACTTACATGATATGAATTTCATGAATAACGGATTTTGTTTGATATAATGGACACTAATTTTCTATTCTTCCCCAGGCCTCTCAGCTCTCTACCAGCTCTGAACTGTCAGGCAGTGTCCTGGTAGTAACTGGTGCCCTGACGACTGCTGCCTGGATCCACTCTTTAGCCCTGACATAAACAACTGACTGAAACTGATAAAGAAATGCTAAAGTATTTTGTGAGAGAAAATTCTCACTAAAGTGCGGATCGGTTTCACCATTCAGACAATTGATATGCACATTGGCATGAATTCCTTCCTATACGATAAACTCATCTTTCCACTGATTGTGTAATCGGTATCTGTAGGTACATTTATAAATAACATGTTCTAACTACTAAAGTAAGAAATATTATACAGTGTCATACATAACATATAATAGAATATTATGCGTAGTTGTAAATGTTTTCTCTGTGTGGTAAGTATATCTATAAACCTGTCCTATCGAAACAATTTGAAAAATGTAACCGAATGGAGGAATCAATCTGAGAAGTTTTCGCTCATAAGCCTGGAAAAGTTAACTCATTTGAAAAGGTTCAGATTGTTTTTGGAATTTCTAAGCTAGGAGGTGCTTAATTAGGATGAAAAGGTTTTCTTTTAATATTCTTGTAGATCATTTCTATGGCTTACCCTCATCTAATTTCCATCTACTTCTCTTTCATTTAGATAGCAACTTTAGATGAAATGTTAATGATTTACCATCTACAATATAAATGCTGAAACTAATTTCAAGAGAATTGAAATTATATCAACCTGTTTTATGTTGAATTAACTGTATTTTCTGAACAGGCTAGAATGCAAAAATTGTAATTTGTTCATTAACATCTGTAGATTTAGTTAATATTAAAATATTCGCACAAGTAATAGTTAAAGTCAGTGAATATTCCATAAAATGCATTTAGCGCTTTTTTTAATTTCTTCCAATCAGGTTATTTCTAGCAATCATTTTCATGTACCAAGACAATACTATTATAAATAAATATTAAATCGTCTGCTTAAAGCAGGTAAAAGAATAACATTCCTGCATAATTTCTGTACTTTAATGGGACGACATGAATTTAATGAAATGAGACTTGTTTTTAATGCTGGAATGTATTTTAGTTAAACTTAGGTTTTTTGTGCCAAAATCGGGATTAAATTTTGGTCAATTACTTATTTTTGTTGTTAGATAGTGAAAATTTGACGAAGGGTTTTGATTCGGTTAGCGGCGAAAGGATTGTTCGATAGAAAAAAATAGGAACTTCTTATTGTAAGATTGTTAAAATGACAGAGAAAAAAATATTCTGAAATCTCTTTTATTTAATAAACTTGAACCTGTAATATATTTAATATGCAATTCTAGATGTTTCAAGTATGTATGCTATTGAAAATTAAAATTATTTTATAACGTTCCCAGTTACACTATATATATATAACATCAAATTATTTAATACTTTATTGAAATTATTGTATTTATATTTCCAGTAAACTAACAATTAATGTTAAAGTTGCTTCGGTAAATTGTAATTGAAGGTATTGCTGTAAAATAGGAATAAATCATTGAAAGGAGTTGTATTATATATAAATATAAATTATATCATTAGATTCTTTAAGAGATTAGAAATCTGTTAAGTTTTCATCGTTCGATATTATAGGCATTTAGAAGAGACTGAGAAATTAGTTTACTTCAAGAAAATTATTGGTATGAGAGAAAAAAACTTATTTAAAATAAATTGATTTTATGTGATAATTTAAGTTAAATGCAATATTAACCCAGGGAATCAAAGGTGCAGTATAACTTATATTGGTTCAACATTGGCTATCATTTCAATATCAACCAACATTGAGCCAATGTTTTAACGTCATCCAATATTAGACCGATATGTACCACAGTAATCCACTAGTGAGCCAACATTGGACCGATATACTTTAGCCATTAAAATTATAACACACCTCTCTAACATCATTGAACCAATGTACCATTGACAGTATAGTTAACTAATTAATAGCTCATGTAAATAACTACTGATAGAATCTTTTCACAGCATGTCTCACTATATGAAGAATTATTTAAGATTATATTTATAAATGATGATTTTCCTATATTTATTTTTATAAGAGTGAGTATCGCATAGCTATATCGTATGCACCCTGTATATCGGATAAGAGAAATAGTTAATAGTTCTTTATGTATAGTTTCACTACGCAATACTTCTTAATTTGTGTATAAAAATCCAATCAATTGTAAATAATGGAAATTTCCCGTATATTTAATAATAGTATTTCTTTTCAATAGATGTGATATTTTATTGTATTTTCTATACATACTTTCTTGCTATATGATGGATATTACAGTAAGAAAATGAATGTGTTGATTTGGAGCCTGTGCAATATATATGTATAGCTTCCGGATCCACTTTACGAATTGCTTGATATTTCTACAATTCGAACTTAAACTAAGGTGGCTTGTGTGTGGGTGTGTATCTTCGATAAATGGTAATAAAATAGTCTAACAATCTCACTGAACTTGTGTTCGACATAGACAGATCTTCAAACTCCTTCAACAATTACCGAACGGAAATTCAGTGAGAGCTACCAAGGTGGAAGGTCTAAAAAAATTTGATAATTTTCTTGCAAAATTATATGAAAAATTTCCAGCCTAAATTTAACAAATATTCTACAATTTGAGCCAAAACCTTTATATTGCTAAAAGCTTATCTGATAAAGCTAGATATTACAACCGTTCGGTAAATGTTGAATGAAGTCTCGATTACTGTGTAGCACCGACAACTTAACTCCTCCTCTCCATACCAACATTGTTACCGATGATCCTCCTGATAGTAGCTGTTTCATTGGAGCTGTTGCTTTACTAGGTGTGCTGGTTCACCCCTTAATTGAACAAATTAGGAATATCTTTTCAGAGAGGTTTTATATCCGATCCAACAATCTGTGTGAATCCTTGATACGGCTGCTTGGTGATATCGATGTGCAAATTCAAATATTGCAAAATAATAAGGTAGCTGTTACATGAATGTTTATTATTGGTCATCATACTATACTTGAACAGAGTATGATTCGTACTGCGGAAACTTAATTTGAACATACATTTAGATTTGGTCAGAAATGGCAATAAATCAAGTGTCACATATACATTTGAGTACTGTTATTAGATATCACCTGATATTTTATTCAATGCATGCATCAATTATCTATGAAATTGAAGTCTAGGGAATTGAACTATCAATCTGTAATATTTCCCTATTTAAATAATGGCGGTTTAAGATCGCATGATAAACTGACCTTTCAACTCCCATCTGAAGTTACCTTATAGAAAATAAAGCAATGTGAACTCTGCTTAAGCCCAAAAACAACTAAACCGAAGTTTATTTTATCGAATATTTCAATGAAAGCTTCTGAAATTAATTATGTGAAGTCAAAAAAATTCCTCAAGTCCTCAAAGGGTGTTTTCTCAATATAGTAGAGAAATGTGGCTACTTTTGAATAGAATTTCACGGCAATAGTTGATGCATTCTTCTGTATGACAGTTTCGGTCGGCTTCTTTTCTATGTATTTGTGTGTATATATACTGATGACTATCCACCTTATAGCAAGGCTTTCAAAGAAGAAGAGTATTTGTATGTTTGTAAACGCAGGCAACAGGAGAGATTCATTAAGTGGACATTAGAGTGGTCAGAAGGAGAAATCAGTTCTGGATGAGGAAAAGTTGACCAAATAGTGATATTGCGGACTTATGAATGGATTATCATATTTAAAAGTGAACTAATAAAGATTATGATAACTGTCATACGGCTCTTTCATTTCCCTTTTCAATAAAGAAATAGGTTTGTTAGTAATGTATTTTTTTCTAAACTGCAGACAGACATCATTACTTGTCATAAATTTGAAGAGCTACAGTTTAAAGTCTTTGAAAATTAAAAAATAAATCGAATAGGAGATAATTGCATAATAATTTTGATTGAACGAATGAAAATAAACAAAATTGGACGAAAAGGACATAACTTATTTTGGCTTAACTTCATTCTCGCGCGAAGAGAAAATAAAAAAGTATTAAATTACTACTTTAAAAGATACTTAAAAGGTTGACATACCTATAAACAATAATAATCCGATATTTTCCTTGTGGAACCTGGACTCTCAGATATCCAAGTTAATAATTATATGAATTAAGTTTGTAAATCATTTTATTAAGAATTACTTATTTACACAAAACAACCCACTTGTGATTATCAAAACAATTGGAAAAAATGAATTCGATATATCAATAATTTACGGATACTTAACCTATTGATTTATTATGCTTAAAATTCGATTCTAATAATTGAATTTTACTAAACAACTTTTTTCTAAGAATACGATTCACAAAAATGATTAAAATTTCAGAGTCATGAGTAATTTTTTTCAAAAAATCAAATATACAAAAAGTTATCATAAAATACTAGTAGAAAACTAAAGACTAGATAGGACTCTTCCACTTCATTTTCGTTATCTCGAGTAGTTGTAAGTACCAGCGATGAATTTACCGGCCATGAAAGTACTATCGCCAGCCATATTTCTGGTGGAGAGTAGTTTGCCCTCCGTAATGAGTCTTCCGAAACCTTCTTGGTGTGAGAAAGCGTAGCCAGACCGGATAGACTTACGAGTTCTGGTGGAAAAGAAGTTATGAAGAGATTGTGAGTAAGTAATATTACTTTCAAAATGTGTAGTTTATTAACTTATTCTCAATCAATACTATCTTTTAACACGTCGACTATGTATGCTCAAAATGCAGTCTAGCATAAATGAGTTTTACAAAATTGCAAGTTTTTGTTTTTGCTTCTGAAATTTATGCCGAAATTTATGTAATTTGAGAAAATTTAATGCTCGATATAAACTTAGATGAATAATCGAAATTATAATTAACATATACCATGTAGGCACTTCAAACCAGCATTTTATTTTCAATTCCTT
Organism: Caprella mutica; assembly: GCA_947561585.1. Classification (NCBI taxonomy): domain Eukaryota; kingdom Metazoa; phylum Arthropoda; class Malacostraca; order Amphipoda; family Caprellidae; genus Caprella; species Caprella mutica. The sequence continues at coordinate 122,068 of CANNZV010001015.1, forward strand.
ACCTTCTGACAGTAGATTTCCTCGTCAAAGTACGCATTCCTCTAGTTTTCTTCTTAGGTTTGGTGTCCTCCATCTTCTGCTTGAAACGAACTTTATCTGTGAGAGTTGGCCTGACGTCAAACTTGTAGAACCGCCAACAGAAGACGGGTAGGATGAGAATAACAATCGCCAAGAAGGCGCACAGGTAGTAACCGGGTTCTTTCATGGCCTTGATTAAGAGTGAGAGATAAGTGAAAAATATTAAAGGTACTTGTTAAATATTCTGATTATTTAAGGTAAAAATTTCAAATACTGAAAAGAAAAGTTATTTATTTTTATAATTGTTTATTAGATGAAGGCACTAGTTGATAATTTTGGCTTATATTATTCGTATCAATGCATAACCTTCTGCAATATTGCAAAGCTAACTAAGCTAGTTTAAATCTGATTTCGATTGATAAAAAAGTAATTCTAAATATACTTTATAGAGAGTAATTTACAGCTTTAATATAAATATTTCACTTTGTATTGACTCACCATAAACAGCGACCTGTAGTAAGTTCCCTTGAAGATTTCATTAACTACAAACTGTACCAAATAGACAAGGAGCAGGGATGCCCAGATACAAAAGTGGTTGAAAACTGTCCAGTATGCTGTATCGAGACAAATCTGAAATATTAAAAAAAAACCATTCCATTATATTTATCATCTTAAATTGAATTTTTTTTATTAATTTTTCAAAAAAAAATCCTATCAGCTTGTAGATTGTACTAGATAGACAAAATTTAAGTGTCATGTAATTGAACATACCTGTGCTGTGACAATTACTACCAAGATGGACGACATGACACTTCCAAAAGTGTAGATATCGGACAAAACAGCTCCTTCGGGATTAACGCTATTACAGTAGTAACCTATAAAAATGAATAGAAAATGAACAAACAATGATAAGATTCCACCTTACTTCAGTCATCAAAATGCACTTTCATTGTTAAGATTCATATTCTCGAAATGCTTCGTACCATAGATTATGAAGAAGAGGATACATGATGTTAAAATGCCGTGAAGAGCAGATCTGAGAAAGATGGTCTTCGAGAACCACAGATTTTTCAAACCAGGATAGTAGAGCTTGGGATACTTCAAGCTGTTCGAATCACTGACATCTTGGTCGAATATTCCTAAAGCCAGAACAGGAAGGGCCGTGTAGAACAAATTGTAACAAGAGATGAATACTGTATCAAAAACTGTCTGTAATGAATAACAAGAAAAAATTGATTTAAATAAGTAATTAAGAGATATAATAAACTGTATTGCGTGACATATATATGGTTTTGATATCAAAAAACCGTTTCATCAATTTTCAAACTAACATTGAAAAAAATTGTCAAATTTCACTTACTTGAGCAGAAAATCCGGCAAAGAACCCGAACCAAAAGTGACAAAAAGTGAAGGCAAAATTTTTGTAGAAGAAGTACCTATAATTAAATTGAAATAAATGCATAAGGAAAGTAAGAATTATACGGGGATGCAATATAAATAGCTCAACTACAGAATGTCCGAAAAGTTAACCAAACTTCGAAATGATATTACTCAAAAAAGAAAGATATTATTCAAGAAAAATAAATATATATTTTACTTTGATAAGATAATCGTTGCATAAAATTTATTTTGGCTAAAAATCAATTACCATTAGTTTCGGATACAAATAACATCATTTAGAAGTTCGATTTGCATTTTTATAAGTATATTCTTTAGAACAATATAAATAAAAGAAAAATTTCTTCTAGCTTCAATTTAGCTCTTCTAACAACTCACCTAAGAAATTTGCACATTCTGAAGTAACTCCATCTTCCGTGCACCAGCAGCAATCTTTCTAGGTACCTGAACTGTGCAATGGAGAAGTCAGAAGAGAGGACAGCTTGCATACCCTCCTGACCTGATATACCAACTCCGATGTGAGCAGCTGGGAGGGGAAAGGAGAGATGGTCATTGTAGTAAAATATATGAAAGATTGAAAACTGAAGAAAGACCTTTGAATTTAAATAACCTCTTTATAATATGGATTTCCCGTTGAGTATGAATCTTTTCAATCAAAGGTACATGAGTATGCTAAATTGGAATGAATTAAGAATAGTTTCATTTACAACTAGGAAAATTGAGTATAAAAATTGGACTTTTTTATTTAAAAAATTATTATAGTATATGGCCTAATGTGGGTCAAAACTTATAATAAATGAAATAACTAGTCTTTTAATATTAAGAATTTTAAATTTTAAAGCTTCTGTTCAAGATCAATATCAGTTGTGACTTACTCTTAATCATAGAGACATCGTTTGCCCCATCTCCAATGGACAAAGTGACCGCTTTTTTGTAGTTCTTCACCAATTCGACCACTTTTGCCTTCTGGAGAGGTGTGACACGACAACAAATCACGGCCTTGCCTTCACAGATAAGATAATCATTAAAATAAATAAACAATATGTTACATAAATTGAAATAAAACCTCATAATAATATAACCTACTGTTATGATCGGGATAATTTTATAGTTGTTTTTTTATCTTTAAAATGTTAAATGATGGTAAACAAATATTATTTGTAAGATTATAATAGCATAGCACCATTAACTAAATAAATACAGGTTAATTTAGTTTATTATGTAATATTTTTACAATGCTGTGCACTACCCAGAAGAAAATTTTGGTTGGTCTACCGGAGTTCATGAAAAGACCCCGCTCTGGGTAAAATCATTACTACTTGATTTACAATCTAGTGGTATTTTATTCCTTAGAAATTATATTTTTACTCATCTCAATATAGCAAAACACCTGATTTATGACTTAGGAAGTACTGGTTACTCCATAATTCCAAGCCACTTCATATCTCGGATGTACTGTGATGGAATTCTATGACGTAGTTCTAGACGCATCTAAACTATGATGCAATTCCAGACGTATATCATTTTCTATAATTTAATCATTGAAAACTATTTCATAACTCAAACACATTCCATAACTCAGAACTTCATAACTCAGAACTTCATACCTCAGAACTTCATACCTCAGAACTTCATACCTCAGAACTTCATAACTCAGAACTTCATAAGTCAGAACTTCATAACTCAGAACTTCATAACTCAGAACTTCATAACTCAGAACTTCATAACTCAGAACTTCATAACTCAGAACTTCATAACTCAGAACTTCATAACTCAGGAGTTGTACTGCAATACTAACACTCTGAGGCCACAGCTAGAAGCAACTCCTCCAGACTCTCATCCAGAGCGAACACCAAGGAGTGACCATTGACCACAAGGGCACATGACTCTTTCTCACTGTTAGTAAGAGAAAATAAATCATTTACATTATTTTGCATTCGTATAGATCTATAAATTTATACAATTTTATCCAATTAAACTAAATACTAATACTATCAAGCTTTTTTCAAGTTCCATGAAGATGAATCTAATTGATCAAAGAATTTGAATGTAATGTAAGTTATATGAATACATTTATGATTATTGAACCATACTCCATAATTTAAATCAACCCATAGTGCTAGTTAATATGACAATCAAATTGTCCTGGTTACCTCTCATCATATCCTTCCGGGTCATCCACAGGCAGTTTACTGAGGGATTCTTTCAGCTGTTTCTCCACAGTTTCGTGGTCCTCACCATCTATTATGAAAGGGTCTGCCATTTCGTCTGTCAGTAACTAAGAAAAAAATAGAAGTCGCGATGAGTCGTTCATGATAAAAAAACAATTGAAGAATTAGAACTATAAGAAAGTGCACACTTGCAAAAGAATATTAAAATTACTCATCTCTTCCTATCTAGTTTTCTCTTAAAATATTCTGATAATTCACCGGAGGTAGACGTATTTTATTTGATATGAAAATCCACAAATGTCACCGTCGAACCTGGCACGAGTACCCAATGTTGATAGCTGTTTCTTGTTTATCTCCAGTCAGCACCCAAATTTTGATGCCTGCCATTGCGAGGTTGGCGATGGCTTCTGGTACGCCATCTTGAAGCTTGTCTTCGATGGCTGTCGCACCTGAGGAAATAAACAGAAAGTCTATATAAGTATATTATTTATTATACACATTAATTGGGCTCGAAAGATTCCTATTCATTATTAGGATCAAGAGGTAATCAGGAAGTACACCCCTTGTATTCGAAAGCTCAAGTACTAAAAAGTCATTCAATTAATTAGCCTTTTGAAAATATGGAAATTCCGCTAAGTGTCATTTTTTTCAGTCAAATTCACCGAGAAGTGTTAAGTTTGCTTCTATTTCCTCGTAAGTTTCATCCACTTTTTCATCTCTGTCTTCCATGGAAGTAGCCGCTTCTTGGTACCTCTTCCACCAGTCCTAGAATTTAAATATTTAAATAAGAAAAAGTTGTAGTGCTACTTATAACGAATATCGATGACTTCTATAATGTTCATTTGGTTTAAATTCGGTTAACTTCAAAATATAAAACATTTATTTAAAAATAGTAAAATTTATTAAAGACTAATTTCAGTTTGGCACTCATCGTTAAGATGACTAGATCATCTTACCGATGTTTGGCACTCAATAATAAATCAGTCAGCTAGGTAAAATTTAAAATTTGTTCAAATATCAATACCGATCACACACTTTACCTCAAAGTATTCATCATCTATATCTTTGACTGCCAGACACAGAGTTCGCAAACCCTCTCCTGCATACATCTGAAAAATAGATATATTTCAATTATAAGGTACAGTGTAGGTAAACTTTGTCAATGCACTTAATTTCGTCGCAAATAGAAAAAAGTAAAATTCTTCTTTCGAATCATTGCTTATGTAATTGCAATACAGTTTGACGAAACCGAGTCAAAAACCATATGCAAAAATGACAACAAATATCTATCATTGTGACATGATAGTGAATTTTTCTTTTAAACTCAAGATGAATATTTCAATCACTCACATCCATGTGCTCGTTAGTCTCATCCATCAATTCCTGCTGTCCGTTGGCAAGTCTCTCGTAGATGATAGAGTCTGCTCCTTTGCAGTAGAGTTTGATTTTTCCATCATGGCGCAGAATAACAGACATCCTCTTCCTCACGTTGTTAAAGTCCAGAATGCAGAGAAGCTCGTGCGTCTCTTCTTCCCCATTAACCTATTGAAAAATAATAATTAAAGTAGGATATATAAGCAGAAGTTATAATGAATGGAGTCAAATTTTGTCCATTAGGTTGTTTAGAGTTTAAATTTTAAGTGATAGCTGTTGATCAGAATCATATAAACGCAACCGTAAGGTCGTAAAAGTTTTTGAATTAGCAGGTGATTTATTTTTCATATGGAAAATTTTATGAAATCTCGTAAAGAATAAATGAAAGACTAACATATTTCCAACAAAGAACTGTACTCCTGAATTATATTTTGCAGAATAATAAGATATTCTCATGCAAACTATCCAAAATATGATGTGATTTCTCAATTTCCTCTATATTTTTAGTTTTTAGTACAGTAGAATTCCGCTATAATTATAGTGAATGAGAAGTCCTGAGTAAGGAATCTATCCTGAATAGTGAACAAGCTTTCTTTATTCTGCCATCAAATGGCCATCAGTTTTAGAAAACTTGTAGAAATTTTATGGCAGACTAAGGAAATTTGGTCACTATTTGGGATAGTTCTCTTACTCAGGACTCTATATTCACTATAGAGGAGTCCACTTAAGAGAAGTTCAACTGTTTCACTTTCGTAATTCTGAACATCTGAATGGAATAAGTAACACTCACATTTATGGTGATGCTGGTTGGAGTTCGAGACACGAAAACGAAACCGAAGTTTCTGGCAGCGGACACAAGAGCGCCTTCGTCAGGAGACTGGGCTTGGTAGATCAGTTTATCTGCAGAGTAAAGAATGATTAAATACGAATAATTTTGAATGAACAAATAATATCCAAAAAGATTCAGATGACTGAAATACGTACTACTCACATAAAACATATTTATCTAACTATGATATATACAGAGGAAAGCATCGGGCAAAATATTTATAGGTATTCTTTGGACATAAATGCTTTAAATTTTCAATGAAGAACATTCTAATGATTCATTTCTATTACAAAAATAGAACATTAGACTCACCATCATTGAGCTCTGGCATCACTGTGTGACAGAGGGAAAGCAACTTGAAAAACTCGCAAACTTTTTGGTCTTTGGCTGATATTGCTCGGGTAAGCTTACTGGAACATTTAAGGAAATTCTTTGACTTTACATCCAATATAATTGATCAGAAACTGTATGGATATTGATAAAATTTTAAAGACTTATTACGGTAAAAAGGCAATTTATTATATCAGTGCGAAATACAAACCGGTCGTAAAATTCGAATGTGTCTTCAGAGAAAGGATTAGAGCTGAAATCTATGGCTCCTCCATCATACTGAGAAAAGAAACATATTGATTTAATATCAGAAAGTAAAGAAAGCGGATTAATTAAATATTATCAGTGAAATAATTTTTCAGTTCATATCATCAATTTGTTAAGCTACTTACAAAATATAAATTGACATTTTTCAACTTCATTAAAAACTGAAAATAATATTAGACAACATTTTCAAAGCGTATGTTCGTATTTAAACTATATGCTATTTATATGATAAATACTAAAAAGCTCACCTGTTCGTAGTCCTCATCGTCAATTTCGCCGTAAGTAATCTTGTCCACAGAGCATTTGTTGAATGTCATGATGTTTTGGGTTAGAGTACCTGTCTTGTCAGAGAAAATATACTCCACCTGCCCAAGCTCTTCGTTGAGGGTGGTTGTTCGGGCTCGAGCTGGAGTCTTAGTAGGTTTGTACTTCATCTCCGGATCAAGATTGATGAGGAAACTTTGAGCAAGGCGAATCATCTCCACACTGAAAAATTTAAGGACAGATTAGATGTTTGATTGTGAATAAGATTTTGTAACTACATTATTAAACTATAGCTACATAGGAGAAAAAGAAATAAAAGATGTTAGATTATGTACGAAGAGTAGAGATATACCTCACGTAAAGAGAGATTGGTACAACGGTGTTCAGTAGGATGATGTACGAGAAGAACATTAAAGAGGCTATAACGGCAGCGCCTTTGCCACTGTTGCCATCTTCTTGTGGAACAACTTCATCCCACGGTAGGTAGTCCTGGAAGTGATAGCCTGGAAAATGATTGGACTAGAAATGTGAAAAAACAGCATTGAATGATTTGGAATATTAAAGTCACACACAAATTGCTTGGTAAATCAACGAATTCTTATTTGAATACTAAATGTATTATTACTGTAGATTTATTTGTATGATTAAAATGTATCCTTTAAACGATATATGAATCCCTTGGCGTCTTTTTGAGCTCATCGGCGTCTTTTTGAGCTTGAATACCAATATTTTTTATTTTTTAAATGTATTGCCAAAATGATGATTTTTGTACCAACTGTTTGAGTGTTCTTGAATAAATTGTTTCCTTAAAATAAAACTCACCAAATACATCCTCCCAGATGCCACTCATCAAAGAACAGAATAAGCATAGGCACATCAGCAACATGACAATCTGAGATTGAAAAAATTTCAACATTCACTCAACGTTGAAGGTATATTTCGTATCAAGCTTTCGAATATTACCCTACAGGCCTACACGCCCTATTCTGATGATGAATAGAAATAAAATTCTTCTATTCGAAAACTTGAATTCAAATAAACTTTCAACGTTTAGTTTGAATAACCTTCTCTATATATGGAATTCCCTTTGAATATGAATCTTCTACATCTAAGCTATCAGAGTATATTTCATCATAACAAAAATCAGACTCACACCCAAAATGATCTGATTTAGCATCTTGTCGATACTCGTTCTCTTGAAAACAGTTTCCCCGGAATTTTTCATGAGTTTGGTGTCAGAGCCTGCAAATATCACGACTCCGTAGCACCATTCAGTGTTACGGAGAATGCAGCCCCTCAGCAGCAGATTGTCGTTATCGAGAGAGAATCTGGAGCAGTAAAAACAGGCGATACAGTGAAATTCCTGAGTTATGAAATTCTGAGTTATGAAGCACTCGAGTAATGAAGGACCTGAGTTATGAAATGCACCTGAGTTATGAAGTATTTTCTATGCTTGAATTATAGAAAACGATGTACATCGAGAATTCCGTTCTAGTTATCACTCAAAGGCCTTAGTTTTCTCCAAGATTTTAATCATAGAAAGCTATCAGTGCACCTGAGATATGAAGTGGCTCTGAGTTATGAAGGAACCAATACTTCATAACTCAGGGGTTTCAATGTAATAATAGATGCACAAGATATACTTCAGCCAAAGAAATCGGGTTCAACTTCTCTTTGGTATAAAGTTTTGAAAATAACCACCTAAAAAAATTCATCTCTCCCCAAGCTAGGAAATTACGTGAGATATTAAAAAAAATATATGCTTTCAAAAATATAAATAAGCAAACTGTGCTAAAATAAACTAATTAACATTTCCACAGCAATAAAATCAACAATCTCTATTCGTTGTTCCCATTGAAAATACCTCGTAAAAACAAAGTCAAAATAAAATATTATATGTACAGGGTGACCCACAAAAAATTGTACCCAGCTTTGAATTAATCAAAATAATGAATTTATTACTGGATAAAATATGTGTTTAAATAAATTTTAAAATTTCGCTTTTTAAACTTGTATCAATTCTACCATCATCATTGATTAAGATGTCTGTGTGTAATATTTATACTAATTCTAAGTTAGGTACACTGTTTTGTGGGTCACCCTCCCTGTATAGTTAAATCAAAGAAATATATTTTAATCACTAGCTTTATTATTTATGAGGGTTAAATCAATTCATGTATTTTCAATCTATTATACAGTGTGTCCAGATAAATTGTATCCACTGCCTTCAATCTGCATTATTCATCATTCCACGATAATATGCATATGTTGGTACCATATATACGTAGATTAATATTAATGAATTATAAATAGTATGTAGCAACATTATCAATCTTTAAGGAATTAATATCTTTCAACTATTAAATCAAATTATTATGTTAAATAATTATTTCTTGTAAAACCATGTAAATAATATGTAACTATGCTACGAACTATCAATATATTATTCGATCAATTTCTTGTATAAAAAAAAATCAAAATTGTTTCTCAATAAATCCATCGTTTTAAATTATTCTTACAACATACAAGTACTTTTAAAAGATATATTCGATGGCAGTGGATATATTTGTTGTGGATTAGATCCTCACAGTTAGATTTAGATTTGTTCTTATCAATCTTATGATTAGCCTATATGTGTTGTTGTTAGAAATGTAAACATATTGCAATCAAATCAATAGTGTGTAATACGCATGCAGGAATGTTATTATTTATGTTTCTGAATCACAAACATTCGAAATGAACTCAGTGAACTAGGATGGTAGTAGCAGTTGAATAACCTCTAATTATTAAGCCAGCCATACACTATCATGTACACCTGACAGGTACGCATCCCAATCAGAAAATTAAGGTTGGCAGAAAAGCCATTATGATCAGGCTGCCGAACCCAATATGGTTGGACGTCAAAGCGAACTTTTAGCAACTATATTGCCAACCATATTGGGTTCGGCAGCCTGATCATAATGGCTTTTCTGTCAACCTTAATTTTCTGATTGGGATGCGTACCTGTCATGTGGACATAATAGTGTATGCCCGGCTTAATGGTGAGTTACAATAATTAAAAATTTAGTAACGTTGATCGAAATTATTTTAACTAGTACAGTACCTATTGTTCAGTCATTGAATGTTCAATTAATATAATGGGCTTAAGATTATATTCAAATTCACACATATGTATACATATTCATTTATTCAATTTATCAAAAATTATATTTTTACTCTTTAGAATCAAAACTCTTATATTTCCAATTAATAATTTTGGTGTGACACCCGTAGTAATGATACTGCAGCAAATTATTAGTTTTTCTTTTCTATTACTGTTTCTTTGATTTTTCTCTTATTTACTCCAACTTTATGAGGCGCTGTTGATAGAAGGACTGTTTAACCCATTTTGTGACACACGGACGGACAGGGCTTACCAAGGTTCATAGACTATAACAGGTTAAACGAATGGAGAAAAAATTGCCATTGAGAAGACAATATTTTCTGTCTTCCTTCTTGAATATCTCTTAAACGGTAGATTAAACTTGCACGTGAGTCTGATAGAATTCTTTAGAATTTAATAATCTATCGAATGGTATAAAAAAATTTCAAAGAAATGGTTTTTACCACTGTTAAAAGAACAAAAAGCTAACTACTATTCACGTCGTTGTCCGTTGATTAGTGGGCACTGGTCAACATTTTAATTCGCTTTAATTACTGTAGATAAAAACCTAAAATAAGAACAAACATAATATTGCAATAATAAAATAAGAAATAAACAATGTAAAATGTCAATTATTTGTAACATAGGTTTCATAGGTTTTAATCTAAAGATAAAGTTTTCATATAACGAATTTGTAGACTCGGCTCTTAGTAACATTTCGTACTATTTCTATTCGTTTAACCTGTTATAGTCTATGAACCTTGGGGCTTACAGTATAAATAAGTAGAAGCTATTTTGAAGGTCTAGATTCTAGAAGCTATAATTTTGATTATTAATATTTTAAGGGCTTGTAATGTACTTAAATATTTCAATTTTAAACATTAGTCACAGTTTGAGTGGTCACTATATAAGAAACAGTTTCTAGGCTTCAGAGTTCATAGCTCATTTCTATCCTTTTACTACATTCTGCAACAATTTAACTTAATCAATTATTGGTCAATGTTAGTGAGATTTTATGAAAATATTTGCTTTTGTTGTATAATTCGTAGGTAATATTCAGACTCTGTACTAATAATCATTAAATTATGTATCTCTTCTATTTTTATAAATTTATATTGTAATATTGTTTTGCTTAATTATATTATATCTACTTTTCTGTGAAATTAATTTCTAATTTCCAAATTTGTACTGTTGTTGTACAAGTTCCAAACCTACCACACAATCACACTAAATTTTGCCTGTACTAACAAACACAATAATATCTATTTTTTGTAAACTTATATATTATCTCGTGATTGAGTTGTGAATATATACTATTCAGTTGGAGAAACTTTATGTCATCTACCAATGCAAATACTATCAAAAATAAACCATTTTATCGCGAACACAACCACACTTCATAACTGTAACCGTATAACCACTCCGCAATACAATGATTAAAAAAATTTGAGACTCACTTATTTCCTTGCCACGTGAGAGTCCCCTGGAACTTGTTGAGGTTGTTGTTCGGAATTTCGCATTCTATCTCCCCATCGAATGTCTTAATGGACTCTAAATCTTCACCAATAGTTTGAGTGGCAGTTAGGCATTGCTTGCATTTCAGGTTAGTTTCTCTGAAGGAAATAGAGACAGTTGAGTGAATGAAAATCCTTTTCGAATGTAATCAGGGGCAAGTACTGTATAACTCCTCTATAATAGACTCCTCTATAGTGAATGTAGAGTCTTGAGTAAAAGAACTTTAGCCTGAATAGTGGAAAAAATTTCTTTAGTATGCCATGAAATGAAAATTAGTTTTCTAAAACTGATGGTCATTTCATGGCAGACTAAAGAAAATTTGCTCACTATTCAGGGTACATTCCTTACTCAGGACTCTACATTCACTATAGAAGAGTCCACAGAAGAAGAGTTATAGAGTAAGACGGGGTAATTTGATACAAGACTTAATTCTTTTAAAGGACCTATATCTTGAAAAGTTACAATCAGATTGTTACCTTATTGGTCTCAAATGAAATAAGACACTTTAGAAACATTTTATAGTTTCATTATTAACAAATTTCACTGTATTTGATTTCCTTACCCATCTAACTCAGAGGTTTCGACATAGCAAAGTCCATTCGAATCAGAAGAGGAGAGAAGGTAAATATCTGCAGCTATGAATTGGTTGCTCTCCATCCTGATGATGTCACCGACCAGAACCTGAAATGGATGAGAAAAATATTTAATTGATTTTAAAGATCTATAAAATTATGAATCTATGAATTTATTACTATACTATAACTACGAACAGTTTAAATTTAGAATTTTTTTTTTACAATCAAGAAAACTAAGTATAAATATTAGTCTACTTTGTTTATAAAAATATTTATCATAGGTTGTAATGAATGAAATATTGCATATAGAAACTAACATTCTTCTTTCAGCAATTTAAAAGAAATGTATATACTGTTATCATCTCAAAATAAAATCAGAATTTATCTCCATCACCTTTATACTTTATATTAATCTTTGTATTCCATTTTAAAAACCAGTTCGATAAAGATCAGCCAAAAGAAAAATGATTATGAAAGTAACGTCAAGAAAGCATATTCAAACTAAATTGCTTCTTCTAAATCACAACCTGAATGATAACAACTGCAACTGTTTGAAGGTCAGAAGTCATTCGATTAGTCTTCACGAGACATAACAATAACAACAATGATAAGTAAATGTGCTTGACTGTTCAATAAAGATTGTTATTGAAAAGCATTCATGAAATTACACCGACATTAAGTTTACTAACTTTTTCGTTTGTATTACTCTATTTATTAAATGCTTATCCGGATAACTTACTTCTTTAATTATTACATTACGAACATCAATTTACTTTTAAGAGAAATAATTTAATTATATACATTTAAACTAGATTGAAGAGTAATTCAATAAAAATGATTAAGTATTGGGAAAAATTATAGATAAAAATAAAATAATAGTTTAAATACAGATAGAAATAGTTAATCTTCTATGACCCAACCATAATTTCCTTTCTATAGCGTAATATCTTATGTAACTTAATACCAATGTTTATTATGAATATTTCATGCAATGTTACATAAATTGGTTCAAATTCAATCCAATTGAATCCTCCTCCTACTTCCTCAGAGCCTCTCCTCCCCCTCCACATTTCAATCCCCTCCTCACCTTCCTCCAAACCTCCTCCCGCAGCTCCTCATCTTTGAGGACACAAGAAATCCTTTCATTTACTTGCCGATCACTTCGGTGTCTTTGCTGAAAAATAAATAATCTCAAATTCACTAAAAGCAATATTTAAAATATATTAAAAAAGGATTTAGAACACGCATTAAAATTTTATACCGCAAAGTAAAATATATGAAAAGTTTAGTAAATATGAAGACGTAAATAAAAAAAAATAAAAAGCGTATTAAAAGTATCAAAACGAATATCTTAATGAAAACAAGAAGTTTATAAAATTACAAAATGCGCATGTAAAATATATATAATTAATATAACGCTAAAGTTTAAATAACTTGAAATAAGTTACGCATGTTTTCATCCCTATCACTTATGTTATTTTCGCCTTAGTCCATTCATACTTGATGTATCTTATAGAAATGGAGAGTAGCTACCAGCTGAACGCTATACATCAATGATGGAGTCATCAATCATGATATAAATGCTCTCAGCCTGATGTGTGTATAGTAACTGGCCGTACACACGTAGGTTTTATTACGTCTTTCCATCAGACTTTTTGCTAAGCTCCTCCTACTTTTTCAACAATATTTTTTAATCATTTAAGAAAAAACAATAAAAAAATTATTTATTTAAGTTGGTATCCATGATACCTGCAGGTATCGTGGATACCAACTAAAATAAATAATAATTATATAGTTTTTTCTTATATTTTCGTGAAAAAAGTAGGAGGAGCTTAGCCAAAAATTCTGGTGGAAAGACTTAAAAAAACCTACGTGTGTACGACCCTTTACGCTCAACAAATAGTAGATAGATACCCCTTGAACGTCAGTACAAGAGAATAAGGAACAACATCGTAAATCTATGCTTAATATCGGCACAATAGAGTGTAAGAGGGGATACTAACGCTCAATTGCCTGAATGGTAAGCAAACAACCTTGGTAGGTACACAGAGTGTTTACATTTCGCACATAATGCATTATTCATTGTAAATAATAAACTGTGAAATAAGTGAAGAAAGCACACCTAGGAAAAATGTTTAACTGATTAAGGCTAGGAAGATAAACATAATTAAAATTCAAAGAGATCACACTTTTTAAAGTATAGTTTTAAAGGAGAGATAGATAGGATTTGGGTTATTATTTTAAAATAGACAATAACTAATTGAGATTAATTAATTAAAATACTTTTCATATGAGTGACATGAAGTAAAGCTCTATACACTAATGTACAGTGATCGTCTAGATAATGTTTAACTATAAATATAGAACAAAAATATTGACGAATAATGTCATAAAGTAATATATATTAACTTACCAGTTCGTCATAAAAGTTTTTACCTCAGTTCACCACTCACCACATCGTCAGTTCACCACTCACCACATCGTCAGTTCACCACTCACCACATCGTCAGTTCACCACTCACCACATCGTCAGTTCTCCTCTCACCATATCGTCAGTTCACCACTCACCATATCGTCAGTTCACCACTCACCACATCGTCAGTTCACCACTCACCACATCGTCAGTTCACCACTCACCACATCGTCAGTTCACCACTCACCACATCGTCAGTTCACCACTCACCACATTGTCAGTTCACCACTCACCACATTGTCAGTTCACCACTCACCACATCAACAATTCACCACTCACCACATCGACAATTCACCACTCATTATATCGTCAGTTCTCTACTCAACACATCGTCAGTTCACCACTCACCACATCGTCAGTTCACCACTCACCACATTGTCAGTTCACCACTCACCACATTGTCAGTTCACCACTCACCACATTGTCAGTTCACCACTCACCACATCGTCAATTCACCACTCACTATTTCGTCAGTTCTCCACTCACCACATCGTCAGTTCACCACTCACCACATTGTCAGTTCACCACTCACCACATCGTCAATTCACCACTCATTATATCGTCAGTTCTCTACTCAACACATCGTCAGTTATCCACTCACCACATTGTCAGTTCACCACTCACTATATCGTCAGTTCACCACTCACCACCTTGTCAGTTCACCACTCACCACATCGTCAGTTCACCACTCACCACATCGTCAGTTCACCACTCACCACATCGTCAGGTCACCACTCACCACATCGTCAGTTCACCACTCACCACATCGTCATACAAGTCCTTTATAGCAGTAATTCCCAGCACTCCCAATAGAGGCAGCAGAGTCGTAATTGGGTTCAAAGAAGAAACAACATCGATAAGTTGAAGAAGAAAAAGGGCCAAGAAATAGGCATTGGCCAGTCTTCTGAACTGCTCGAACAAATTCAGCGGTAGGAACGTGAACGCGTTGTACTTGGAGGTCTTGATGAAATTATTCTGCCGGAATAATATTTAATTAAATAATTGAATTTGTTGATTATTGGTACCAACTGATTCTAAAGAATAGAAAAATTGAATTGAATGTTTGGCTCCGATTGAGGTTTGAAAAATACAATTTCATATCGATACAATGCATTTCCCGAACGTTCGCGCTTAAACCCACATGATTTCATTGTTTTTTGTGATTGCAATTTATGCAACTTAATTTTAACCTCATTAAATAATTCGCATTAGTTAACAAATGATGAATATTTGCAAAATGTTACTGAATAGCTAGATATTAAAAGGGGTCAATTTATTTTGATACCTGAATTTAAAATATATATTAATAATAAAATTGTTTTGGTATACCAAACCCGATTCAATAACCCATGTTTTAAGGCAAGTGTTACTTACAGCATATTTGAACTGTGCATTGTAGGTGTGATCATTGACACGAATAAGTCTCTGAGTCTCTGAAAAAGAGTAAAAACATAAATATTCCATCTAAAAACACGTAAAAACACGTTTGCAAATAAAATATTCATAGTCGAGTCTCAATAAAGGCTTAATCAATAAAAGTTTTGTTTTAACATTAAAATTGGTTATACTGTATTCAATATTTTACCAGGAAAGTTAATTGCTCATGAGTTTTTACAAAATATTCTTTATATAAATATCTGCGATCAAGTTTTCATTTTATTTAAAATTTCGTAATTAATCTATTTATCATTCAAATTGTGCCATGTGTAAAGTTCCATTGATATAATATATTATATTTGGATTATTTAAATAAAATCATTTAAACTATTAAAACTAATTTCAAATATAGTTTTCATTAGATTAAAACTCAGTATTAATAATTACACCCTGATATTAAACCTTGCAATTATTTAGGTTCAGAGAAAATTTGTCTGTTTACAATCCTGTATGTTATTTATAAACAATTTTAAACATATAATTTCGACAGGAACGAAAGAGTGCTGCTAGGGGATATGGCGTTGCTGGTTTAGCTAGTGAAAATAGCGTTGCTGGTTTAGCTAGTGAAAATAGCTTGGTTAAATCCTCTTCCCCAATCCACAACCATGTAACCTGTTTTTAATTTTGAGGCACCAAACGTGAAGAAAATACCAAATAACTCATTGTTATCAACTTGCATGTTATTTACTATCATTTTGACTTGTATCAGAATTTCATAATTCGAATCTTAAAATTATTGACCACATAAATAGAATTTTATTTAAATAAATTTGTAAAACTGTATTTTAATCAATATGATTTTAATTTCATTGTTTTTGTTGCTAATGGTTATTTCCTGTTAAAAAATAAATGGAAGTCGACCACTTTCATTTCTCTCAATCACTTTATGTGTTCTATATGGTTTTATTGCCATTATTATTTTCATTAGATGAAGCTAATTAGTCATTGTAGCTTATCACTGATAACCTTATCTGATAAGTATATATGTCACTTATTTGACAGGAAAGTGACTCATTCAGTCGGTAGAAGTAATTATTTAGTGAATAACAAATAAAACTTTAACGAGATAAGAAAAATTTATAAAAGCATTAAATTTAGATTATTCAATTGATCATTCATAAATTTTCAGCCTTTTGCAAGAGAACATAGGTAAAATTGTATAAAAATGTGGATGCTCTCTATAGTCATACAGTACAAAATAAAATTCGTCATAACTTCAACAAGAAACACCGTATTTTCATTTGGTTTTCTTTGGCTAATGCAGAATTTTGTCAGCTGTAACCACCTTTTTCGTTTGTTTTCAAATTCTTAATACTTTTTCTACAGGGTGGTCATAAGTATTAGGTAGTGAAAAAGCTCTTGCACGAGATATGAAATTGATAAAAGATATCAAAATAGGTTTGTTTACCCAGAATTTTTTTAGTTACAATGAAGAAATGATTGCATATTATAAAAATCTAAAGTAAAACATTCATTCCTAAAAACATCCATTATCCTCATTTTTTTATACATTATGTTTACAACAGTTTTCTGACTGCTTTCATTGATCTGTCACTTTTCACCGTGAACATGCCAGCGCAGACCATTTTCACGGTGATTTTTTTTTTTTCTGTCGATTACGTCAGGATTAGCTTTCTAGAAATCCACATCTTGCGCTTAATCGTTCTTTTAAGTAATTGAGATTAAGAGGCGAGGAGGAGTATATCATTTTTCAATTAAGTAATTGTCATGACCCATGACAATTACTCGATTTTCTTATAGTGGCTAATAATTAGGGTTGTGTCACTATGCTTCTAAAATCATAGATCCTGAAAATATTATAGACGGAGAGAATTAAAGAGTATTGAATGGTTCAACACCAGCGGTATATAGTATTTAAATACCATTGTATTTAGTTTTGTTTGAGATATTTCTATGATCTAAGATTTTAAAAGCATATTGTCACAATCCTATTAATAATTAACAATAATTCAATCAATTACTGTCTTCAATTAAAATTCAAACATTTTTTTTTCTCTTATAATTTTCTGACGCAAAATTAAAATACGGTATAAAAAATAATTAGAAATAAAATGTATTATATAAATAAAAAAATATGAAATATAATATATATCAAATAAAAATAATATTAAATATAATATAACAATTTATATGATAAAATTCACTCACCTTCAGGTTTGGATGACCGTAAATTTAACTTCATGTTGCTCTCAAAAACTCATTTAAAATTTATTATGACATCAGATCATGAGTATAGAAACTAATAAAATAGTCACACTCACATATTTTGAGTAGAAAATTATAGATTGGAAATAAATAATATTGAGATCTTCGAAAAAAAACTTGCAATAATTAATTTCACGATTCAATTATATATTTGAATTTGGAATTATTTTTTTAAAAATTACTTAATTATCAAAATTTCATTTTGTGATGAAATAAAGAGACTTTAAAGTAGCAGTCAGACAAAAAGTGGCTCCATGAAAAATATCATCTACTACCATTCGTTTTCAAGGCTCTTACATGCAGAAAAGCTACTCCGTAAATCCAGCCTTTGCACTGGTGACTGATAGAAGAGGAAAATGAAGAGGTGATAGTAAATGAAGTCTACGAGTCTACCTAACACAAAATCTAAGACCTCGTAGTTGAAGAGCATAACCCTAGCGCTATCCTCTAAAACTGCAAGTAGCGTTAAAAAATAATAAACATGGTAAAACAAAACCCAAATTATAACAGTATATGTTGAACTTAAATTGATTGATTACCATTATACTCTTTTTTTAAATAAATTCTACTAGCATCTAGTAGTACATACTAACATTTACAACTGCTAGTTTATTCAGTAATTGGGAATTAACCTAATTGCTGTGACACAATAGAGCAAACAATGTTTAGTAGAAACTTTCAAATACCTAAAAGTAAATATGCGATATCTTTATTCATTACTATTTTAGAGAAAATGATCGAATTTAGTATCAATAAATCCTTTGGTATTAATTTTTAATATTATTTGTGAAAATACTACACGTAAAACTTCTTCACCAAGAGTCAAGTCAACACTGAGAGCATCTACAGGTTCATCATTCTGACGTCACGTAATGAACTGTCTGTAAGTCAAAGGTGTATATCACACTATTGGCAAGAGATGGTTAGATACACCTTAGGCAGGTGATAACCTATCTATAAGTAGAGATAACAAAGTACTGAAACACTAAAGCTAAAAGGAACTGAAGCCTAAAAAATTATCTAATTTTCTTTTTATTTCATAGCTTAAATTAAATCCATTTGAAAGTATTTATAAACACATATTTTCAACAACCTTTTATTAATATTCAATAAAATATCCTAGATATGATATTATGTCACATAGTATACGCTAGACAAAGGCTGGCGGCTAGATGAAACAGCAAGGAATGATAAACAGCACAACCAACGTAACCGGTAAGAAACAAACATAACCAAACAAAATAATGCCAGTAAATGACCCTTTCTATACATTTCGATACACTTTTTCCAGTTTTTAAAAGAAGAAACTGACAGGCAAACTAAGGCATTTCAGTTACAGTGTTCCAACAATGTAGAGGCTGCACCCAACCACACAGACGCTACGATCAAACTAAATTAGTAGCTAGCGGTTCACTGGTTAACGTTGCTTGTGAACACATGTACAAACGCACGCACTGACATACCTGAGGAACGTTTGTATGCTCTGTTGTTAGGCAAATGTGATAGTAGTGATAGTAAGTGATAGTAAGTGATAGCAGTGATAGTGAGTTATAGTAAGTGATAGTGAGTAATAACTAATAGCAGTGATAGTAGTGAAAGTAAGTGATATTAAGTGATAGTGAGTAATAGCAGTGATAGTAGTGATAGTAAGTGATAGCAGTGATAGTGAGTTGTAGTAAGTGATAGTAAGTGATAGTGAGTAATAGCAGTGATAGTGAGTTATAGTAAGTGATAGTGAGTAATAGCAGTGATAGTGAGTTATAGTAAGTGATAGTGAGTAATAGCAGTGATAGTAGTGATAGTAAGTGATAGCAGTGATAGTGAGTAATAGCAGTGATAGTAGTGATAGTAAGTGATAGCAGTGATAGTGAGTTATAGTAAGTGATAGTGAGTAATAACTAATAGCAGTGATAGTAGTGAAAGTAAGTGATATTAAGTGATAGTGAGTAATAGCAGTGATAGTAGTGATAGTAAGTGATAGCAGTGATAGTGAGTTATAGTAAGTGATAGTGAGTAATAGCAGTGATAGTAGTGATAGTAAGTGATAGCAGTGATAGTGAGTTATAGTAAGTGATAGTGAGTAATAGTAGTGATAGTAAGTGATAATGAGTTATAGTAAATGATAGTGAGTAATAGTAAGTGATAGTAAGTGATAGTGAGTAATAGCAGTGATAGTGAGTTATAGTAAGTGATAGTGAGTAATAGCAGTGATAGTAGTGATAGTAAGTGATAGCAGTGATAGTGAGTAATAGCAGTGATAGTAGTGATAGTAAGTGATAGCAGTGATAGTGAGTTATAGTAAATGATAGTGAGTAATAGTAAGTAAAAGCAGTGATAGTGAGTAATAGTAGTGATAGTTAGTAATAGTAGTGATAGTGAGTAATAGTAGTGATAGTGAGTAATAGTAGTGATAGTGAGTAATAGTAGTGATAGTTAGTAATAGTAGTGATAGTGAGTAATAGTAGTGATAGTGAGTAATAATAGTGATAGTTAGTAATAGTAGTGATAGTGAGTAATAGTAGTGATAGTGAGTAATAGTAGTGATAGTTAGTAATAGTAGTGATAGTGAGTAATGATAGTGATAGTGAGTAATAGTAGTGATAGTGAGTAATAGTAGTGATAGTGAGTAATAGTAGTGATAGTGAGTAATAGTAGTGATAGTGAGTAATAGTAGTGATAGTTAGTAATAGTAGTGATAGTGAGTAATAATAGTGATAGTTAGTAATAGTAGTGATAGTTAGTAATAATAGTGATAGTTAGTAATAGTAGTGATAGTGAGTAATAGTAGTGATAGTGAGTAATAGTAGTGATAGTGAGTAATAATAGTGATAGTTAGTAATAGTAGTGATAGTGAGTAATAATAGTGATAGTTAGTAATAGTAGTGATAGTGAGTAATAGTAGTGATAGTTAGTAATAGTAGTGATAGTGAGTAATAATAGTGATAGTGAGTAATAATAGTGATAGTTAGTAATAGTAGTGATAGTTAGTAATAGTAGTGATAGTGAGTAATAGTAGTGATAGTGAGTAATAGTAGTGATAGTGAGTAATAATAGTGATAGTTAGTAATAGTAGTGATAGTGAGTAATAGTAGTGATAGTTAGTAATAGTAGTGATAGTGAGTAATAATAGTGATAGTGAGTAATAATAGTGATAGTTAGTAATAGTAGTGATAGTTAGTAATAGTAGTGATAGTGAGTAATAGTAGTGATAGTGAGTAATAGTAGTGATAGTGAGTAATAATAGTGATAGTTAGTAATAGTAGTGATAGTGAGTAATAGTAGTGATAGTGAGTAATAATAGTGATAGTAGTGATAGTGAGTAATAGTAGTGATAGTAAGTGATAGTAGTAATAGTACTATTAAGTGTAACTTATTTTTTATGCTAATATTGTTACCTATGAATCATGCTGCAGAAATATAAATATTAATACATATTTAATATCTTTTAATTTACAGATAAGAAACAAACGTAATTAATATATCGTAAAAATCTCTTATCAAGTAAAATGATTTTATAACAATTAATTCTATAAAAGATTATTCATTATATTTGTACTTATATGAAATACTTATAGGGTAAGTTACGAATTATCGGTCAGTTCCACATCTTCGGTCATATAAGAGAAAACGATGTAATAATAATCAAAATAAAATAATAATAGTATAGAATTGTGAATATTTATAAAATATTGATAATTCATTTTAAAAAAATTAATACTTTAATGTGATGTATTTCCCCATTTTAAATACTCACATGTGAGTAACTAACTAAATTAATGGTTATAAATTTGAATAGTGTATTTTAAATGAGAAACTGATGAGTCTTGCACTGAGAAATGTGTGGTACCAGTCAGGGTTAATTCTGAGTTATTGGACGGCTCCACCTTTTCGGTCATGTAAGTAAAAATAAATATAAAGTAGAAGTTGAACAATTATTATTGTGTATTTTTGATTACTTAATTAAGAATTTAGAACCATTCAATAAATCAGAACTTAACGTTTATTTTTGTACTTTATTTTAACGGAGAAATAACTTTATTTAATAGTTAGACTGATGTGCTAAATAGTAGGGGTATATCAATGAAAAGGACTTGTATATATGGATAAATTTAATCGTCTATTTAATAAGATGCCATTAATTAATTTAACACAAATGGTTTTGTTAGGGAATTAAAATTAAAGAATTATTGTGCGAATAGTTAGTAGTTACCTATTTGAAGAACTAATTACTAATATGTAACTAACTAATTACAAAAGATTGACTAATAAATTATTAAAAAAGTAATTAACTAATTACTACCTCCGTAGAGTTATATTAATAATCATTTACATTATTTTAATTATTAATTCACCATAAACAGAAACACAATTGCTAAAAATTAATATTAGTAAATATTAACATGAGTGTTGAACCTTACTGAAACTATCAAATTCGTTATTTTTTTGAAACTGTTATTTTCATTTTAAATTCATATTTACAAACAATAACATTTTTATTAACTATACTGGGAAAAATAAAAATAAAATCTCTTGAAAATTAATTTTTTCAATCTTTATATACAAAATTTTTAAAATTACCTATGGAAAAAAATAATTAAAAACAGTGTCAAACAAATATATTATACATGAATATCTACTACACTAAGTCTTTTAAGAAGTAATTTTTCACTGGAAAATAACCTATAAAAGATCACTCTATCTAGCACTAAAGGGCCGTACACACGCAGGGTTTTTTAAGTCTTTCCACCAGACTTTTGGCTAAGCTCCTCCTACTTTTTCCACAAGACTTTTAAATCATATAAAATAAAAAATTATATCGTTTATTCTTATAAAATTCAAAAGTCTCGTGGAAAAAGTAGGAGGGGCTTAGCAAAAAGTCTGATGGGAAGACTTAAAAAACCCTGCGTGTGTACGGCCCTTAACTAAGCAAACTGCATTTGGACAAATAAATATATTGACAATGTTATCAGGTTATAGAAATGCTAGTTAAATAGTCACACTAGTGAACTAGGATTCATGAAACAGCATAGATATATGGTACATATCATGTAAAACAAAAACTGTGCTAAGTGTAGTTAAATATATAGTATTCAATTAAAACAACTCGTGTACTAATTATTTTAACACTAGTATATGAACCGCATGCAGCTCTCAACAGTCTACATTATAAATACTAACTATATTCGTACTAGTCATTTGAAAATAGAAAGCTATTTAATAATAGTTACAACATTTGAACTATATACCAACAGATGTTCCGTGATCAATTTGAATAAAGAGTATAAAACAATTTCGAAAATTTAGACCAATTTCACTCAAAAGAATTTAAAGCTCAAGCTGATTTATTTTCTTTAGATACACTAGGTAAAAATTCCACATGAAGACACACGTTCTATTAATTAATTCCCTACCCTTTCTAACTTCCATGGAATTATTAGAATTAAATTTACAGCTGCTATATAATATCTAGGGTTAATAAATAGCAAATATAACAAGAAGCTACGTTTTTGATAAAAAAAAAGATAATTCTTAGCATTCCATATCGAAACAGAAGATGAAATAGAAATAGAGATTCCCAAAAAGGATAAACGAAAGATAATTAATTTAGTAGGGGTTTAACGTCTGCTTCGGAACCAAAGGTCATATCGCTGACGTCAAAAGGAAATTAAATACAAGGGACTGGAAGAAGCAGTCAGAGAGGAAAGTGGCTCCATGAACAAAGTCACTTACCACCGTCGGTGACAATGCTCATGGATGCAGAAAAGCTACTCCGTGAATACAGTCACTTATCAAGGAATGTGACAAAACGGGACACAAGCACCGGTGGCTGCACTCACAGATGGAAGAGGAAAATGAAGAGGTGATAGTAAATGAAGCCTACGAGCCTACCTAAAACAAAAATCTAAGACCTCGTAGTTGAAGAACATATACCTAGCGCTATCCTCCAAAACAGCAAGTAGAGTTAAAAAAATGATAAACATGGTAAAAATGAAAAAAAACAATCAATAATCCAAATTACAACAGTTCGGGGCCCAAGGGACGCCACCCCCCTTCTCTTCCATTCACCACAGACAGCATCAGGATAGAGCCCCTGGGGGCGATAAACGAAAGAAAAATAATTCAGTCATTCCCAATCGCTTTTGTATTAATTTCATGATGTCAATAGTAGAATAATCTGTTAAAAGATAAATTTTAAACTATATCCATTAATGGGAGAGAAAAAAAATCTCACGTTTTAAAAACAATACGAAGGCTACATTTTAAAATAATGATATTAATTTATTAACAAGTGACATAAATCTATACAAAAGTAAATAATGAAATTAAACAAATAAAAATGTATGCATAAAATCTAAATCTATTTTGTTCATTTCATCATACTAATTAAACAGAAAGAACCATTATTTACATCATCACTACATAGATAACATTTTAATTTACCTCTACATCTTATTACAAACTTTATTTATAAAATACACTAATTTTAGAGTAAAAATTAAGCTACCTACAACTCCACACTGTTTATTATAAAGCTTAAAGCAAGGCAAAGTAGAAATTCATTTACATATTCTATATTACATAATTCATGGACGGATAAAGAAATGTAAAGTAGCTTAATTGCCTTTCATTTTTAGACTCTTTCTAAACTTATTACACACTTAAAGAAATCATTTCATTATTTTGTGGCAACAAATATGGAAGATATTGAGAGACTGGAAGAGAAGTTTAAATAACAAGGGTAGAGTTGATGGTATTGATATTGTACCTAGTGCCTGCATGTATGAGATAAGTAAAATTTTAGGTATTAGCTACATAACTCAAATTTTCAATTTTCAAGAAAGTTTTATATTCAAAAGCGAGAGAGAGAGTAAAGTGTCCGTGAATATCTGATGTAAATAAAAACATTTTAATTTAAAAAATTAGCTAACAGCTTATATAAAGACCGATGATGCAATGTTTCTTATAAAAAATTTAATTTGAAATTGAAACAAAGCTGTGTAGAGACTTTTTCAACAGCGTTCAGTAAATGTTTTGTTTAAACAGAGAATCAAAAACTTTAAAAGGAGAACATAAATATATGAACTGAACTAAATATTATGCAATTTCAGATTAATTATCCTAGACCTTAGGAATACTATTTAATAAACCCATTGTTTTCGCGAAACCTGCAGATATCCTTTAAGAAGAATGTTAGTCTGATTTATTACATTGTTGAAATATAAAAACATTGCAAATGGTAATTGATAAAATAAGAAATAAAGAAAGAATATGAATTGAAACAATCTCTCTAATTTCTGAACTATTTAGCCATTATACTATTTCGTACAATTAAATTTTTAACTCCAATTTGAACTCTTAAATTATTATAAGACTCTACTAAATATAAATAAAAACTAGAAACGTTTAAACACACTAGAATCGTTTAACAGATTTGAAATATTTAAATAAAGACTAGAAACGTTTAAATAGACTGGAAACGTTTAAACACACTAGAAACGTTTAAACAGATTTGAAATATTTAAATAAAGACTAGAAACGTTTAAATAGACTGGAAACGTTTAAACACACTAGAAACGTTTAAACAGATTTGAAATATTTAAATAAAGACTAGAAACGTTTTAATGAAGACTGGAAAAGTTTAACACGTTTCCTGCGATGTGACCCACCGGTGGGTCACATCGTTGTTCTTTTTTATAATAGAAGATCTAAGCTTTTTCTCTTTTACTAATCTTTCTTTTAAAGGTGTATATTTATATCCTAAAGAAGGATATATTGTTTATAAGATACGGAAAAGTCTACAATAATTAATATTTTTCTGTCCAAATTAAACTGAAATTATGACAGTTAAATGTGTTAGCTAAATGAAGACTAGAAACGTTTTAATGAAGACTGGAAACGTTTAAATTATGACTAGTAACGTTTAAATTATGACTAGAAACGTTTTCCTTACACTAAACGCGTATACAATTAGCATTCTACTAGAAAACATATAATTAAAAACTAAACTTATATTAAACTAGAAACGTTAAATTCCATTGATCATCAGAAACGTTTTTCCAATTAAAACGTTTGTCATCCACATTCCACAATGCTGGCTATTAGCTAGTCCAGTAATAATAAAAAATGTTTCTATGTAATTAGACAATGGTGATGAAGTATTTCATTTCCCACTGGCTTTTAAAATTGCATTTTGAAAATAATTACCCAAGAAAACCTAGTAACATTTAGAAAACTTGAAAAACAAAGCAGAGAATATCAAAACTAACGGCTAATCTTATTTCCAACGAAACTTGTCTAGTACCTAAGGCTACTTAGTAGTGTCTAGTTACTACTAGTAACTATGTAGTCACCAGAAGAGTCTAGTAAGACTTACTAGTAGTGTCTAGTTACTACTAAGAGTCTAGTAAGGCTTACTAGTAGTGTCTAGTCACCAGAAGAGTCTAGTAGGGTTCACTAGTAGTGTCTAATTACTACTGGTAACTAGTCACCAGAAGAGTCTAGTAAGGCTTACTAGTAGTGTCTAGTTACCAGAAGAGTTTAGTAAGGCTTACTAGTAGTGTCTAATTACTACTGGTAACTAGTCACCAGAAGAGTTTAGTAAGGCTTACAGGTAGTGTCTAGTTACTACTAGTGTCTAGTCACCAGAAGAGTCTAGTAAGGTTCACTAGTAGTGTCTAGTAAGGCCAGGTACAGCAGGACGCACTCTTCACACACAGGGACGAGCTGGGTCTCGTTCTTCTGTTCAACCAAATGATTTGGTTAGGAACGTACATCTCAGGGGGAATGTCATCGTTCTCTGAGGTTAACTTGACGTTCTTGTCGTGCTCTCGGCCTGGAAAAGAAGAGAAAGATATTAATTTGCTTCAGGGAAATAGTAAACGAAATACTAGTGATGCTCAAATGAAAATAAATACACGGGACCTCGATGAAGCAGTCAGAAAGGAAAAGTGGCTAATGAATGAAATTCCTTTTGGACTTTGAAGAAACAATTAACTACATCGTGAATTGAAAAACTTGACATAAAATACAAAGAAAATGAAATTAATAAGTAACGGCGTTAGTATGAAATTATTGGCTTTAGCTATATATAAATGATCTTAAGTTCCCATGTGTTCAGAATTCAAAAGGATTAGACCCCCATACCAACAACATGTTGAAAAAAACGAGTAGGCATTCTCTTTAAGTTAAGTTATTTTCAGTATTATTCGTGTGACGTATTCTGAACATTTTCTATTCCTAGACAACTATCAGAGTATTCTGATAGTTGACATCCGCAGTGTTCGGAAATTAGGCGTTACCGTATGCCATAACCATAGAGTTATGATATACACTAGAGAGAGGTAGTATTGCAACGATTGCAGGACGGTGAGAACGACAATGTAAAACCTTATTTTGTTTCAGTTCTATCATTACTCCATGGAACTGACGCCAGATTACCAGTCACGTGACCCCAAAATAAGGAATTAACTAACCGTCCTGCAAGACGCGATTTAATATTAGCCACTGGCTCACCACTTGGACATAACTAGGGTTGTGACAATATGCGTTTAAAATCATAGATCCCGAAAATTTTAAAAATGGACTAAAGACTATTGAATCGTTCTAAACCAGTGATATGAAGTATTCGATACCATTTCATTTCGTTTCGTCTATGATATTCTTAGGATCTATGATTTTAAACGCATATTGTGACAACCCTATTCATGAACCAATCTGACCTTTAGAAATGTCTCCTTGACCTATGCAAACACCCACTTTCCGAGTACTGCGAGACTAAGTAATTGTCTGAGTAGTGAGACGTAGCTAAAACAACCATTTCTCACCTACTTTGATAGTTGTGATATGTGGCAATTAATCTTATTAATAGATATAAATAGTAATCCTGTTATAATAAAAACAATAGTTTTACTTTTACATTAGACATTTTTTCTAAAAATCACATCACATTTTATCCAGTCACAAGAATTAGCATCGGAGATTGTGTAGCTAATTTGTTACCCGAGTAGCTAATATGCTTATTGTTAACCTCACCTGCTTTGATGGTTGTAAGAGGCGCCACCTGGTTGAGGGCAGAGTAACCCACAGTGAGAGGAGGTTGTCGCATCAGTAGTCTGGCCACTCCTTCGCACTCCCTCAGCACGTCTACATTCAGAACCTGGGGGGGGAGGGGGGTTATTTACCTTAATTAAAGTGGGTAAAGGGCCTATCTAACCTGAGAGGGGGAGGGGGGACTACAGACACAGTAACTGAAGAGAAAGAGGATCTTCCATTTTAGAATTTCAGTAAGCTATATTGGGTAAATGATATATCTACCACCATGGTTTACATTAGCTGTGGTGTAAAGACTAGAAAAATAGAAAATGTACATTATCATAACTACAAAATAAAACTGTACTAGCTACTAATTTTGTAAATGATTTCCCTAATTTACAGAGTTTTCTGCTTTGAGTTATGAGAAATAACTGAAGCTACTAATGAAAACTAAATTTATTTTAATAACTAAGTAGATAATTATGAAAAAAAAAAAAAAAAAATTATGAATTATAGAAAATCAAAATAAAGTTGATTGAAATATTGCACTGTGTGTGGAATATTGCAATGTGTGCGGAATATTGCACTGTGTGTGGAATATTGCACTGTGTGCGGAATATTGCACTGTGTGTGGAATATTGTAATGTGTGCGGAATATTGCACTGTGTGTGGAATAGCTATTGCACTGTGTGCGGAATATTGCACTGTGTGTGGAATATTGCACTGTGTGTGGAATATTGCACTGTGTGTGGAATATTGCACTGTGTGCAGAATATTGCACTGTGTGCAGAATATTGCACTGTGTGCAGAATATTGCACTGTGTGTGGAATATTGCACTGTGTGCAGAATATTGCACTGTGTGCAGAATATTGCACTGTGTGTGGAATATTGCACTGTGTGCAGAATATTGCACTGTGTGCAGAATATTGCACTGTGTGCAGAATATTGCACTGTGTGCAGAATATTGCACTGTGTGTGGAATATTGCACTGTGTGCAGAATATTGCACTGTGTGCAGAATATTGCACTGTGTGCAGAATATTGCACTGTGTGTGGAATATTTCACTCATTGACAGAATGGAAAAAACTTAAATTTAAGTTAAAATTAAAGAAGTATATATTTTATATTTTGATCAGTTATATTAATTATTAAATGATCCAATTGGTGAGTGATTTTATATACCAAAAATATTGTTCTAAAATGACCTAGCTACTTATCTGATCCACTTCTCACCTGCGTTCTGGCTGCAGGGCACAGTCCAGGGTAAGCTTGCACCCAGGAGGAGAGAGCAGAAAAATCTGAAGAAAAAGAATCACCATTAGAAACATTTCAAAACTAACTAATTTATTGTTACATTTCTATTTTCATTGGACAAGAAACCTATGTTCTAAGAATATCATTAGAATGAATAAAATTTAAATAAATATAACTACAAGAAATATTGGTTAAGATAGCGACACCATGAATATATTTCATCTAACGGTATTTTGATGTCTGGTTTATGAACAGAGAGAAGCTACTTCAGGCACATTCAACATCTATTCCACATAAATATAAGATATAATTAAAGATTATTAAAAAGGAATTTAGAGAAAGAAAACTTCTGAACTGTAACATGGTTGTCTAAATAAATTAAATTAAATTAATTTTAAACGCTTTTTTTGCAAAAAATTTCAATGATGAAATAGTTCAGTTTTGTGAGAAAATGAAGAGTTTATATTTCACGAGTTAGCATCAACATCAACCAACCAAAAACAAAAAACTGTGGGATAGGCTACCTAGTTAGATATTATATAACTTAATATCAAATATATCTAAAGCCTTTTATTATATAATAACAAGAACCTTTTATTAGATATATCTAGGGCCTCTAGAATCTATTCTCATAGCTATCTAGAATCTATTATTCTATAGGTATCTAGAATCAAATGTTTTATCTAGAACCTTTTAGAAGCTGCTGGGCACCCCAAAGAGAGAACTTGAATTTATTTTCCCTGATGTGTTCAAGCCAAGCATAACAAACGACTTTGAGAACTGCGCTGCCTGCCCTCTTCTGAAGCTGCTCTCCCAACTGACTCACTGCATCGAAAACAGGCTGTAGAACTGAACCTGTAAAACAACAAACAATTTAGAACGGAACCTGTAAAACAACATACAACTTAGAACTGAACCTGTAAAACAACAAACAATTTAGAACAGAACCTGTAAAACAACATACAACTTAGAACAGAGCCTGTAAAACAACCAACAACTTAGAACGGAGCCTGTAAAACAACCAACAACTTAGAACGGAGCCTGTAAAACAACAAACAACTTAGAACGAAACCTGTAAAACAACAAAGAACTTAGAACGGAGCCTGTATAACAACAAACAACTGAGAACAGAGCCTGTATAACAACAAACAACTTAGAACGAACCCTGTAAAACAACAAACAACTTAGAACAGATCCTGTATAACAACAAACAACTTAGAACATAGCCTGTATAACAACAAACAACTTAGAACAGATCCTGTATAACAACAAACAACTTAGAACGAACCCTGTAAAACAACAAACAACTTAGAATAGATCCTGTATAACAACAAACAACTTAGAACAGAGCCTGTATAACAACAAACAACTTAGAACAGATCCTGTATAACAACAAACAACTTAGAACAGATCCTGTATAACAACAAACAACTTAGAACAGATCCTGTATAACAACAAACAGCTTAGTACAGATCCTGCAAAATAATGGAATAAAGCTTCTTAGCAAATAAAACAATTTAGAATTATAAATAGCTAGCTATTACCTAACTAAATGTATAATCAAAAAGATGTTTTAAATCAAATTGACATATCTACACAGTACACATTAATTAGCTAAATAGTTTAGGCCTTGAGTTTCAAAAGGAAGAGTTCATGAATTCTATACTGCTATAGTCTTTCATTGGAAATTGCTCATTAGATAAGTATATAATAGATTGAAAGTGTTAAAAACTTAAAATGATAGAAATATCGTTTGAATGTGTAAGCAGAGTAAGGCCTCACCAACATAATCAGCCACATAGTCATGAGGCTCATGAGGCAGCCTACCAATGCCTCTCCATGTTGAGGCAGGGGGCATGGCATTCTTGAGGTGTGCCAGCGACACTGTGCGGCAAATGGAGCCTAGTGATTCTACTGCCGTGCACTCTTGCTTCTGAAAGTAGGCAATAGGTACATTTTATATATGTTATTATTATTAAAGACTAATTGATCTTATTGGTAAAAATAGAAGAATTTTTTTAGAAACTTGGTTGAGAGGTAGCTAATAGTTATTGGATTATTAAAATATTTCAAATAAATAATTGATTTTAGCTCACTTTTTTTAAATTTCTGAGTTGATCTAACTTTGAAATACCTAAAACATGCCTATTTGAAGAGTAGCTAGACCTTTCAAATGAGGCCAGTTAGCTATTAGATGATTGAAAAAATTAGTGAATAGTACAATAACCCACTCACTAACTCACTTTAGTAAGAGTTAATAGCTTTGTCACCCTAATGATGAGTTTCTCTCTGTAAGGCACCATCAGGGCTCTCTGTAGATCATCCGTCTTGTTGAGGTACTCCCTCTCCTCACAGTTCATCTTGACAAACTTCTGGAGGATGTGAGGCAAGTCAGCCTGCGTCATGAGGTAGTATGGGGAAGTAGTCCATGTGTGAAGAACGCAGTCAGAGCGCAGTTTCAGCCAACTGAGGGCACTGCTCACAACACTGCCTAGAACACTCATATACTCTACCAAGTCTGAAATAGGCCAGTCTTTCTCCTCTTGCTCTATTTCAGTCTTTTCGATCTGGTTGATTTGCCAGACTAACAATTCGACAGCTTCTGATAAGCCAACACCTCCCTGAGTGCTGTAGTTACCGTCAATGAGTTGCACTGGGGTTGGTGCACGCTGAGCATAAGCACCAAAGCCAGAAACAAGGTTGTTGTCGAGATAGCTTTGTGTTAGCAGATGGGACGATTCTGCAGACAGACCTTCACACGAATCAATGCACCAGCCAGGCAATACTCCACGTCGTATCAGCTTATTAAGCATATCGTGTAAGTACATAAGATAGTAGTTGCTTAGAGCAGGGGGAGATATAAAATTAGCATGATCAGACCCTATTTTAGGATTGACATTGAGTGTGCACATGAACGTCTTCTTTCCAGTAACAATTCCACCAGTCTTAGATGAAGTCACTGCAGTTTTCAAGTCCCCGGCAGCAATTGTGGTGGCATTTGAAGAGACTGTAGAGCAGTCAGAATTAGACGAGCTGGGTGTTGAAACCTCTTGCCCATTGTCTGTATTCTCAACCTTTCTGATTATCAAGGGGCTCCAAAGGATTAATTCATCAACAAGATTACTTCCAACACCCCAAATTTGATCCACGTAATAACCCTCCAATTTTTTGCGTCCAACTGTGCTCAGTCTCAATTCGCCATATTTGCCAGTCTTTACTAAAGCTGGAACCATGATACCATGTGTATTAAGAAATTTTTTGAGCAATATTTCAAGAAGAGCTGTGTTTGTTTTAATGACTCTGTCCATGCCCTTACTACTGATAGGCTTCAGAGCATTGCTCTCTGAATTGGGGAGGTAATCAGTGCCAGGGAAATCATCACCAAACTCTTGACGCAACGCAAGGTCCAACTTCTTCTCATTCAACTGATTCTCATCCTCTTCTTTGGCTAAAGCTTCCTCAAAAATATCAATATGAGGATTAGAGGGGTTGGCAGAGGACATTGTAAATAGGTATGTGGCAGGCTTCCATGGAAAATTTACGTCTTTCCTATTCTCAACATCAGGTATATTCAATCTGGAGAGTAATGCTTCAGATATGCATTCAGTAACTTGGCCACACCTCATTGAACCGACTATTTGTAATATTCTGGAAGCTGTGAACTTCTTCATCCTTCCATACATTGACACCAGTCCATCGGGAGCCAAACTGTCTCTTATTTTATCAACAGAGACGGGAGGTGGCGGTTGCTTCTGTCTCGATGTTGATGGAACTGATAAAGTATTTAGAGATGTATCCTTTTCATAGGATTCTTCTTGCTCTTGAAAATATTCAGCATTTCTCTTTATATTCTCAAGAAATAAATTGTAGATTTTAATTACCTTGAATATCTCCCCATTACACAATGCATCAGTTTCAGCTTTAAATCGATTTGATAATATTTTGAGTTGGCTAATAACAATATTTTCAATACTAAGCAGAATCAGATTTCTTTGGTCCTCAAGTTGCTTCTTGACTTGCAGAAGTTTTCTATAATTACGAGAGGAGAGTTTTCTATAATTTTGCAGTGCTTTATAGCCTTGTGTTTCGATGTATAAAATATTCGAGGCATAGGTCTTCAGTAGATCAAAAATTCGTAACACTGCCTTCTGGTGTCTTTCGGTCACAATTTTACAAGTTTTCAAACTGCAAAATTTCAATCTGAAATAGAGAAATCAGCTATAAGATTTTCTGTCAATAACTACTATGGTTATTATCAAATTTTTTGGTTAAGATACATAAAACTAACTTTCCATCATTATGAAAAAATATTCTAGTTTATCAAAATAAGGTGAAGTTTAAATTAGCTGCCAGATACAAATTAGCTAAATACAGAAAAATAATTAATAGGGTAGCTATTAGCTTCTAAAAATTGCATCAAAATACATTACCTAGCCACAATTGATATATTTTAATGCAATTCTTTACAATAATAAACAAATGCAATTTCATCCAGTATATTATTTGCATCTGGTAATTGAAACTTTACCCTAGCTAGCAAATATTTCAAAAAAATGGAATTTCTATTCAAATAGATCCTGTTTATAGCACTTTTTATACCTATTTAATGAGCTAGTTATGATTAAACAATAGTTCAAATTATATAGCTATTAGCTAATTTTTCTTAAAATCACATCACATTTTATCTATTCACAAGAATTAGCTATTGAGCTTGTGTAGCAAGCTAATTTAGAAATAAATTTTAAAAATGATTCTTCTGACAAACCAAGTAGCTAGCTACCTAATAAGCTTATTAATAATGGAGTACTTTCCTATTATCATCACATCATTTCTATTATAGGTAGTGAAACAAATATGTTAAAGAACTTATTTTAACTTAAACATTTTTATCATGTTCATATTTATCAGTTATTTCTCTCTCACCCCTTTCTTCATTTTGAAATAATTTCTTCCTTTCTTTGACAGATAACTATATGCATATCGGATAGTGAGCCCTAGGTCATTAAACAATCAGGAAGAGTGCAGTACAACAAACCACGGGATACAACAAACTACATAACTGCCATCTATGTTAGGATTTATGTTTTGTAATGTATTTGTATAAGAGTGGAGGGGTGATAACAAGATTAAAATAGAAGTGGCAGGGTAAAATGATAACATGAAAGTACCATAGTTTGTTAGCTACATACCTGTTATGTTCATAGAATAGACCCTTGTGTATTCTTCGAAGTGATCTCAGTAGCACGTTAGTACCACTGTGAAGGACCAGTCCTTCGGTGATGAAACTGTGACAGAGCTCTTCATAGTCAATAGGCTCTTCTTGAGAGGTCTGCATATTGGATCTTCATTAAAACCTGAAAATGTTTTGAAGCTTTAATTATGTCTACAAATATGAAATGCATAAGATCTTAATTTAATTCACGATTAATAAGCAGAAAAAGTTAATTCATGAAATAATAATTCCTAAAAGATATAAAGCTGGTCTTAGTGGGCCCAGGTCCAGACTGCAGGAACTGGTAAACTGATCTCCAAGAAATCTTCTATTTTGGCTTCTGTTCTCTATAAAATGCATGTAAATATAGCAAGAAATTTGGGATTGTTCACACAGAAAATGTTAAATATGTCCCATATGTGGCCGGTAAATGCCACCGCAGGAAGTTCCCCCGCGGAAGATTCCACCGGTGTTAAATGAAGATGTGGAAAATTCCCCCGCAGAAGATTCCACCATATTGAAAAATGTATACAAATAAACAGTATAAATAAACAGTTTATTTTAAAATGTATTAATATTCCATCATATAATGGGCATTAAATATTTGAATGGTTAATTGTGATAGAATATGACTATGGTATTGGAACACCAACCTGTGGCAACACTGCTAAATTTAGCTTTTTGAATCTATCAACAGAAACACTAAGTTCAGATTTTAATATTTGATGCAAAAATAAATTGTTAGGTAAAACCTAACAAAAAGGTTAATATTAAGCAGCAATATGACAAGCATGTTTTTAATGTCTATTTCTTTAGAGTCAATTTAAATCAGAGACCTGCAGAACCGCATTTATATTAAGATGTTGTATATCAAAAGAAACTCTATACGTGTTATGATTTATATATCTTAAGTGAATTTTGAAGTTAGGATTAGTTTGAGTTTAGAAGTTAGGAAAAATTACACGTAAACATAAGAATTAATTAGAAAAATGTAGCCGGAAAATTCAGGAGACTAATTTTAAGTCCTCAATAGTCGCCGGATAAACTTCACAACTTCATACATCTTTTGCAGTCTTAACCAGTCTGCAAAAGATGCATGAAGTTGTGAAGTTTATCCGGCGACTATTGAGGCCTTGAAATTAGTCTCCTAAATTATCCGGCGACAATTTCCTAAATAATTCCTATGTTAACATGAAATTAGTGGAGAGAATTTTGAGATTTTTGGTGATTTTGGAGCGAAATTTGAAAATCTTTGGAGACAAATTGCACCAAAAATTAAATATCTGGAGACTGATTGTGCATGCTTTGCAAGTTTACAGACTGGTTTGCAGACTGGCTGACATACTCTGTTACATGGATGTTCATGTTCCCATTATCCCATGTTAATTTTGGCTTAAAAGCCTTAAAATCTTCAAAAAATGAGCCAAATTGGCTTGGCTCAGAATTTTTGTGAAATTTTGGGCATTGGCTCAAAAATTGGCTTACAATTTTCAAGCCTCTGAATTTCTGAAACATGGTACGGTCTAACAGGTAAATTGCGGCACACAAACTTACTGCGGCCTCTAACAAGAGACACACCAGACTGCAAAAGATGCATGAAGTTTATCCGGCGACTATTCAAACCCTGAAATTAGTCTCCTGAAATATTATCCAGCAACAATTTCCTAATTAATTCCCATGTTTACATGTAATTATTTTTGAGAGTATTTGGAGATTTTTTGGCCATTTTGGAGAGAAATTCAAAAATCTTTGTAGAAAAATTACCCCAAAAATTAAATATCTGGAGACTGATTTTGCATGCATTCAATTGCATTGCAGACTGGCAGACACATCATAGCTTCAAAAAATACGGTAAAAATTTAAATTAATAAGTTATAGCATGCACTGCGCTTCTTTTGATAGCTGTGCATATTTTGATGGAATTTCGGTTCAGAATGTTTTTAGACTCTTTTGAGAGGGCCGCAATTAAAAATTAAAGTGCCGCAATTTACCCAGTCTGCAGAATATGGAACATTTTTCCAAGACTCTCTGCAGGAGTTTTTGATAGAATTTTAGAAATTTGAGATCTCTGCGGGAGATCTGGAACTAATTCCTATGTTACCATTAATTTAGCTGAGGGAGATTTTGAATTAATTCCTATGTTAGCTACCATTAATTTAGCTGCGGGAGATTCTGAATCGAATCTGCCCAGTCTGCAGAATATGGAACATTTTTCCAAGACTCTCTGCGGGAGTTTTGGATTTAATTTTAGAAATTGGAGATCTCTGCGGGAGATCTTGAATTAATTCCTATGTTACCATTAATTTAGCTGCGGGAGATTTTGAATTAATTCCTATGTTACCATTAATTTAGCTGCGGGAGTCTGGGAGATTCTGAATCTGCAGCCGAGAGTCAGAGAACTCAAATTAAAATCTCTACGGGAGAAGAGACACATTCTGCAGACTGGGAATCTGCTACTGAGAGTCAGAGAGTAACTGTCTCAGAGTCTCTCAAATTAAAATCTCTGCGGGAAAAGAGACACATTCTGCAGACTGTCAATTTACCTGCCGCCTGCATGACCCCCAGTCTGTATTTCATGGTAAATTCGACCGACATGTCGGTGGAATTTTTCTCCATTGAAAATAATATTCTGGCAAAGTCGGTGGATTTTTTGCTATTTACCCAGTCTGCAGAATGCGTCTCTTCTCCCGCAGAGATTTTAATTTGACAGACAGTTACTCTCCGACTCTCAGTAGCAGATTCAGAATCTCCCGCAGCTAAATTAATGGTAACATAGGAATTAATTCAAAATCTCCCGCAGCTAAATTAATGGTAACATAGGAATTAATTCAAGATCTCCCGCAGAGATCTCAAATTTCTAAAAATTCAATCAAAAACTCCCGCAGAGAGTCTTGGAAAAATGTTCCATATTCTGCAGACTGGCTATTTACTCCTATGTTACCATTAATTTTCGGTGGAAAAATGGGTAAAATGTTGGTGGATCAGCCAAATTACTGGAAATTTATGGTGGATTTTTTCAGCTTTTTCAAAAAGTCAGTGGAATTTTGTGCACCAAATACAGACTGGCGTGACCCTATGTCCAGTCTGCAGAATGTGTCTCTTCTCCCACTGAGACATTAATTTGAGAAAGGGCTACTCTCTGACTCTCAGCAGCAGATTCAGAATCTCCCGCAGCTAAATTAATGGTAACATAGGAATTAATTCAAAATCTCCCGCAGCTAAATTAATGGTAACATAGGAATCAATTCAAAATCTCCCGCAGCTAAATTAATGGTAACGTAGGAATTAATTCAAGATCTCCCGCAGAGATCTCAAATTTCTAAAAATTCAATCAAACACTCCAGCAGAGCGGCAGAGAGTCTTGGAAAAATGTTCCATATTCTGCAGACTGGCCCTATGTTAGGTAGTACCATTACTTTAGCAGTTTAGCTCAAATTAGCTGAAGGAGATTCTGAATCTGCTGCCTATTTACTCCTATGTTACCATTAATTTTCGGTGGAAAAATGGGTAAAATGTTGGTGGATCAGCCAAATTACTGGAAATTTATGGTGGATTTTTTCAGCTTTTTCAAAAAGTCAGTGGAATTTTGTGCACCAAATACAGACTGGCGTGACCCTATGTCCAGTCTGCAGAATGTGTCTCTTCTCCCACTGAGACATTAATTTGAGAAAGGGCTACTCTCTGACTCTCAGCAGCAGATTCAGAATCTCCCGCAGCTAAATTAATGGTAACATAGGAATTAATTCAAAATCTCCCGCAGCTAAATTAATGGTAACATAGGAATCAATTCAAAATCTCCCGCAGCTAAATTAATGGTAACGTAGGAATTAATTCAAGATCTCCCGCAGAGATCTCAAATTTCTAAAAATTCAATCAAACACTCCAGCAGAGCGGCAGAGAGTCTTGGAAAAATGTTCCATATTCTGCAGACTGGCCCTATGTTAGGTAGTACCATTACTTTAGCAGTTTAGCTCAAATTAGCTGAAGGAGATTCTGAATCTGCTGCTGAAAGTTTGAGAGTAACTCTCTCTCAAATTAAAATCTCTGCGGGGCAAGAGACACATTATGATTAATGCAGAGTGGTTACATAAAATCTTTGGAGAATTCTGAATCATACTATCATAGAATGATAGAATGGAGACTTCTGTCTACAGTCTACTCCAGACTGGCGGTATAGCATATCAATGATATCATTGAGAATGTTGTCACATTTAAGAACTAAAACATAGGTACCTACCTATAACTTTACAAGCTACGGTTAGCTACCTAACGCAATCTTCAGCAGGTGATCAATCTATCAAAATGATACAATTTGTTTGTTGTGTCACTGCAATGCAGACTAACATGTTTTGAAAAGTAAACGTTTCCATGACAACGGATAGTAGTGATCACGTCAAATTAGTTGGAAAGTTGGACATATTTGTAATGTCAGTAAACACAATTTATAAATATAACATAGGTATATGTTAGAACTTTGGAAAACTTTGGAGCTAATCAAGATATTTTAATTCTGTTTGTTGCATTATGTTCAGAAATGTGTTTTTACCACCCTAGCAAATGGCGTTAAATTGGTAAGATATTTTTCTACTCTCAGGGTTGTGTTGGAAAACAGTTGTTCCATGTAAAACTCATACAAAATCTTAACATTATTGTTTTTATTTCGTAATGCGAATTTTTTTATGATGTACAATTTTTGCAAATTTTGAATTGAGAAAATCATCCCGAAACTTAGATTGTTTATGGTAATAACACTTTCATGAGTTTCATCGAATCTGGACATAGCATTGAATGGCCTCCCAGAATTTCAGTTCTCATACCTTGTAATTTTATTTCCTTGTGGATATTTAAATCTTATCTCCCCCTAATCATTTGGATGACATGAGGAATAGGATCACATGTGAAATTGTAATATTTAAAAATAATAATAATAATAATCTTTATCATAAATTAATCAAAAGATTCTTGACATCGATGAGAGCAAGATGGAAAAAATGTGTTGCAAATAATAGATCCGTATATTTTTTATTAATTTATCAAAATGGAGGTTAGGATTTTATATTTATTATAAATTATTTTTAATGATATTGTTATTATAAACTATGAACAATAGTTCATAACAACATTTATACATGGAAAGCCATTTTGTGCAACTTAATTTATCCGACTGTTTTTCAACGCAATGCAGGGAGATGAAAAATATTGACAATTCAACGTCGTTTGCTAATTTAAGAGTGATGAAAAAAACTTTTCTGAACACAATGCAGCAAAAAGAATGAAAATATATTGATTTATTCCAAAGTTATAAGCAGTTAAAATCGTGCATACTTACTTGTGGTCCATACTGTATATAGCTTTCATTTTGTATTTATGATTGTATAAATAAAATGTAAAAAAAATAGTAGTGAAAAGAATCATCAATAAACACAAAATTCGAAATGTTTTGAAGAAAAAAATTATGAAAACGAGGTGGAAGTCTATAGGTATATTCATGATCCTAATAAATCATTATGATGCGGAGTGAAAGTATATTCTTTCTGTTTCATAAGAACAGAATTACAAAGATAATATGATGTATCATTTAGAGAGAGACTTAATGAAGTAAAAGTTGAATTGCATCCAAAATTAGAAAAAGGTGCATATATTAGTTAGCTATTAATGATACGTATATACATTATTGATAAATTTAAATGTTTTTAATATATTACAAAAGAAACTTCCTACTTTCTTACGAATATAGTAATATTTTTAATCAATTTGAAACCTATTAATATTTAAGTAATATCCATCGTCGAAATTGATTTATTTTTTTATTTGCACGTTTAACATTTTAATTAACGATTATCAGAAATAAGATACGTTTTTGACATTTTATATCAATTATACTAAAAATATAAATACATATTTAAACAAAATTTATAATTATTTTTTACAAAATTTATATGTTTCTGACAAACTCAACTACATAAAATATTTACCTGTGACTATAATCTCTTATGTAAAAGATAATCAATCAATAAAGATAAACTAAACGAAATTAATCGTAATTTATTATTAGGGTTGTGACAATATGCATTTTAAATCATAGATCTTCTGAAAATCATAGACAAAACAAAAGGCAATGGTATTGAATACTATATACCGCTAGTGTTAAACGACTCAATATTCTCTCTGTCGATAATATTTTCGGGATCTATGATTTTATACGCATATTGTCACAACCCTATTTATTATAAATTCAAAACGTTAACATCTTAATATATTTCGCTGGATATTTCTGATGAATAATCCGGACGCTTATATCGAAAAATTTGATATTATGCGATGAATATCTACCATATTTGATTATAGTAGGGAAAGTAACTTACGAATTATCGGTCATTTCCACATCTTCGGTCATATAATATGATATAATAATTATTATTTAAATTTAATGGTATCCATGATACCTACAGATATCTTGGATACCATTAAGATTATTTTTCTTTCGTGTTTTTCTTATGTGACCGAAGATATAGAATTGACCGATAATTTGTAAGTTACCCTAGATGATCTCTCCATTATAGCGAGTAGGTTTCCCTTGCTTTCTTACATAATCTTCCAATAGATGAGGCGATGGATTCTTAGCTCTTAGACTGCATATAAGGAATGGGAGAAAGCTGCACCTATCGAAAGAGAGAGGAAACGATTCACAGCTCTACAGTCCCCTCACCACTCACCGTCCACTCTCCCCTCTATAAACA
Source organism: Caprella mutica (assembly GCA_947561585.1). Classification (NCBI taxonomy): domain Eukaryota; kingdom Metazoa; phylum Arthropoda; class Malacostraca; order Amphipoda; family Caprellidae; genus Caprella; species Caprella mutica. The sequence goes on from CANNZV010001015.1 coordinate 163,326, forward strand.
GACGTGGAAATGACTGTCTATCGGTAGACGCGCTTTTTAGCTCCGTAACTTTCTCCAGCGTTCTGCAGCTATCATGTGTATGTACGAAGTGAAATCGTTAGTTATTGGTACAACAACTGAAGAAGTAACTGGACAGGAAAAGAACATATGTTATTTTCATACCTATGTTATTTGTTTTGTGAAATATGCTTGAAATTCAGGTTAGGAAATAAAAATAATGCATGTGAAGAATTGTTATCAATTTTTTGTTATGTTAGACAGGTGGAAATTGGAAGTAGGTTTATTTCGTCTAAGTATTTTTCAGAATAAAGTCACGTACTGTAATGAATCTTTTGATGTATTTCAATCTTAAAAACGGTTGAAATATTTCATTTATTTGGAATGTATCAATGAGAATATAATCGAGAAGTCTACGAATTTTACAAAAAACAAAAATACAGTCTCATTCCTTCAAAAAAATAGCTATTTTTTTGAACTGAAATTGAATACTCAATTGAATATTTATTTATTCAAAACAACATTTTTTGGTTTAAATAATTTACATATAACTTAAATTACAATATTTCAGTCCGTTACATACACAGTTAATGATAAGACTTATCATCTGACTGAGATAAAAGGAAATGGAAAATAGTATATATGGGAAAAAGTCATAACATTAAGAACATATAATGATGAGGAAAAAATTATATTAAATTGAAAATCATAAATTTTGAAGAAAACAAATTGTAAATATTTATTTGTTTGTTTATTTCTAAAATAATTGAAAGCAATTTAAAGATCATGGGATATTCACCAATATTTATATATATTTGTTATATAGATATTTCATTAAATTTTAAAGTAAAAAACAATGTAAAATTACTGAAACAATCCATCCATAATTGTATCGAATTACCTTCCATGTAACGAGATTTCAATAAAAAAAAACTGAAGTAACTCAAAATACTTATATATGGAAAAATAAACAGTAACGACATTTCAATCAAATAAATGTAAGTAAAATAACTCAAAATACTTCTAGATGTGAAAAGAGAGAGTAAAGAGCGGTACGAGTTCACTGTGGGGAAAGGTGAAAGTCAAAGGGGAGAAAGGGCCAGAGTGGGGACAATAGACAGGAGACAGGTGTTCTCATCTACACTTCATGTGCTAGATTTCACTTTCATGAGTGTAGAGAATAATAAATAGTAAATATGATAGCATTACGCCTCATTTACACCCATCTATCAACGTTAAAAAACGTCATTATCATAATTTATTATTTTAATCGTTTACCTAATCAAGTGAACGGGATTGAGACGTAATATTGTTTGTATAACTAATGGATTGAAAGTTGATTTAGAGAAGTATTGGAAAAACAGTCACAGATGAAATAATGGTGGGGACATAGAAGATTAAGATGGACCCTGTTTATTTTTTCTCGGCCCGCCCATAAATTTTCCCCTGAATATGAGTCATGCTTCGTACAATTCACATTATCAGTAGAATGTAGTTATTAATAATATTAATATTGGTATAGAAGAGAGTATGACAGTCATGAATTTCTATCACTTTTCACAAGAACTGTTTTAGATTCTATTGATAACCATATACGCAACCGACAAGAAAACAGCAAGTGGGAGTTATTTAGAAAGTAAACTCGATTGAAACAACCTTTCAAATCCCCTCCCGACTGTTAAAGCACTAGCTAGGGTTACACTCATAGAGTTATTTGCTAAAGTACCAGGGTTGTTTGTTAAATTACAAACTGACGTAATTAGTTAAAGCACTAGCTAGGGTTACACTCATAGAGTTATTTGCTAAAGTACCAGGGTTGTTTGTTAAATTACAAACTGGGGTAATTAGTTAAAGCACTAGCTAGGGTTATTTGATAAAGTACTAGCTAGGATTACACTCATTGAGTTATTTGTTAAAGTTCTAGCTAGGGTTACACTCGCAGAGTTATTTGTTAAGTTCTAGCTAGGGTTACACTCACAGAATTATTTGTTAAAGTTCTAGCTAGGGTTACACTCGCAGAGTTATTTGTTAAAGAACTAGCTAGGGTTACACTCATAGTTATTTGTTAAAGTTCTAGCTAGGGTTACACTCACAGAGTTATTTTTTAAAGTTCTAGCTAGGGTTACACTCGCAGAGTTATTTGTTAAAGAACTAGCTAGGGTTACACTCATAGTTATTTGTTAAAGTTCTAGCTAGGGTTACACTCACAGAGTTATTTGTTAAAGTTCTAGCTAGTGTTACACTCGCAGAGTTATTTGTTAAAGAACTAGCTAGGGTTACACTCATAGTTATTTGTTAAGTTCTAGCTAGGGTTGCACTCATACAGCTATGTATGTTGAATAAGTTTTGAAAAGTAGGAATATAATCAGCAAACCAAATTAAAACAGATTGTATCCAATAAACATGTCTTCATGTATTCATTAATTATTATTAAGTTCTATTTCTATTGTATTTTATAAACTCTCGATCAGCTGACTTGCAGTGTAAAATCAAACCGATTCCAAAGGTTCAGTCAACCCTCTGCTAAAATGCGGAGACTTTCACTCGTTTTTAGGCGAAATTTCTTTTTGACAACCCCCCAGCACCTGAATGTGGTGAAACTCACTGCAAGAATGTGTGCACCAGACAGAGAGAGGTTAAGGACTCTTTTGCTCAACTTTTTCATCGATGATACAACTAAATTTGGAAGAGAAGAAAGGAAAAGAAAACGCGATGTGCTTTCGACAATCACGTGAGTGGCAGGCGATATGGAAACCACTAATCAGCGCATTGATGTACTTAATTTAGAGCAATTGCTGTGAATTATCACGGTATAACCAGTATTGAAGGTGTAGTGAGGAGAGACCTAGTATCTATAAATAGAAATAATAACGGGAAAAATAAGAAAATATATAGTAGCAAAAACATCAATTAAAACCTGCGAAGCATTGTTGAACAGGAAAAGAATCAAAGTATATTAAATAATATAAGATTCCACGTTCAGTTCATCATAAACCAATTATCTGTATTTTTCTTTTACAAAAAATGAAAATGTTTAAATGTAATATTAGTATATTCCGTTTATTAATCATATGTACGCTTTATTTACCTTATTATTACTGATAATAAAAACAATAATTAATTTAGTAGGGGTTTAACGTCTACTTCGGAACCAAAGGCCATATCGCTGACGTCAAAAGGAAATTAAGTACAAAGGACTGGAAGAAGCAGTCAGAAAGGAATGTGGCTCCATGAACAAAGTCACTTACCACCGTCGGTGGCAATGCTCATGAATGCAGAAAAGCTACTCCGTGAATGCAGTCACTTACCAAGGAAAGTGACGAAAAGGACACAAGCACCGGTGGCTGCACTCACGAATGGAAGAGGAAAATGAAGAGGTGATAGTAAATGAAGCCTACGAGCCTACCTAACACAAAAATCTAAGACCTCGTAGTTGAAGAGCATAACCCTAGTGCTATCCTCTAAAACTGCAAGTAGCGTTAAAAAAATTATAAACATGGTAAAAATGAAAAAAGACAATACATAATCCAAATTACAACAGTTCGGGGCCAAAGGGACGCCACCCCCCTTCTCTTCCATTCACAACAGACAGCATCAGGATAGAGTCCTTGGGGGCAATAAAAACAATATATTAGAGGCAGCTATAACACTTTGAATGTAAAAATATCCAACATGAGCTAATTGTTAATAAATAATAAATATTCAATAGATTAAACTGTTTTTGAAATATCTCAATAACAGTTAGAAGTAACATACCTTGTTTCAATTTAACAGAGTTTTAGAGATGGCACCATATAAGTGGAGTCATTGAACCCGGTCAGTAACCTGCGCGTGGTCCACTTACGTGAACAGAGACCATCCATCCTATCAGTGAACCCAGAGATAGGGTGAATTAGGTCAGGAGTTAATAGTCAAAGATAGGGTACTTTATAGTTAATAGTCAAAGATAGGGTAGTTTATAGTTAATAGTGAAAGATAGGGTACTTTATAGTTAATAGTCAAAGATAGGGTAGTTTATAGTTAATAGTGAAAGATAGGGTAGTTTATAGTTAATAGTGAAAGATAGGGTAGTTTATAGTTAATAGTCAAAGATAGGGTACTTTATAGTTAATAGTCAAAGATAGGGTAGTTTATAGTTAATAGTGAAAGATAGGGTAGTTTATAGTTAATAGTGAAAGATAGGGTAGTTTATAGTTAATAGTCAAAGATAGGGTACTTTATAGTTAATAGTCAAAGATAGGGTAGTTTATAGTTAATAGTGAAAGATAGAGTAGTTTATAGTTAATAGTCAAAGATAGGGTAGTTTATAGTTAATAGTCAAAGATAGGGTAGTTTATAGTTAATAGTGAAAGATAGGGTAGTTTATAGTTAATAGTGAAAGATAGGGTAGTTTATAGTTAATAGTCAAAGATAGGGTACTTTATAGTTAATAGTCAAAGATAGGGTAGTTTATAGTTAATAGTGAAAGATAGGGTAGTTTATAGTTAATAGTGAAAGATAGGGTAGTTTATAGTTAATAGTCAAAGATAGGGTAGTTTATAGTTAATAGTCAAAGATAGGGTAGTTTATAGTTAATAGTCAAAGATAGGGTAGTTTATAGTTAATAGTCAAAGATAGGGTAGTTTATAGTTAATAGTCAAAGATAGGGTAGTTTATAGTTAATAGTCAAAGATAGGGTAGTTTAATAATGAGTCTTGTACGTAAAAATCAGATTAGAAACATGAACTCGAAGGAATAAAGATATATTGTAAATGAAAAATATACTTACTGTCCATGAAGAAAAGCTACTTCGAAGTATTTGCAACAATCTGATTACAGGATCTGTGAGAGCAAAAAAGTAAAACAGTCAGAAGCCTCAATTTAAGATTATTACACTTTTACCATGTGTGACCATTTATAGCAAATAATAAGTTTCTATTCCTAAATTCTATTATTGACGGTTGTACTAAGTAGAAATATGAAGTACGGTTCAATTAAATGATTAATAATATAACAGTTTGACGTCCAAATTTTTAGAATTTTATTCATATTGACAAAACTCGAATGAATTATTTATAGAATATGAAATAAATTTAAGATACTCGTCAGTGATAGGTGAGATATCATGTTTCCAGTTTAATATTTTGATTGAAAATAAAATGTTAACATCTTCAAATTGGTGTATTACAATAATAAAAGATGATTGAATTCGGTTAGAAATATCTAGGCCACATCCTATGACAATACTTGTACTCATGCTAATTGCTTTCTATCACTGATAGAATAAAGGAAGCTTACCAATTTGTCTAAATAAAATGAATAGCTTCGAGGATAAACTCAATTTGAATAAAAACGGAACAAAAAACAGCTAAACTAGTTACGAATAACGAGATTTCATCGGGCAATAAAGAAAACTACAAGCCATGTTGCTTCAAATCCTGTCTGGACACCAAGAGAAATTTCAGGAGGGTTTATGCCCACATAACAAACCAGTTTGCGGTGACCGCATTTAGTCCCAGATTTTCTAGCACAAGTTAGGACCTGAAAATAAAGAGATTCAACTTAGCATGAACAGTTAGGAAGATCTCCAGATGAGATTCCTAACGTAGAAATTCTAAGTGCAGAGAAAAAATATACTATATCCAATGGTAAATTGTTGACCGACGTATACTTTAAGCAGTAATAAACAATTATAGAAATGTTGATATACAAAGTAAGAGCGGAGTTTGTAAGGGAATAAATAATTTTGATTTATTTTCACGCCGAGTCATAAGCGTAAAGAACAGAAAGCATGAAACTGGTGAGAAATTAGGAACATTAGGAAAGTAGTTGACGGTTAACAAACATTAGGAAAGTAGTTGACGGTTAACAAACCTTAGGAAAGTAGTTGACGGTTAACAAACATTAGGAAAGTAGTTGACGGTTAATAGACATTACGAAAGTAATTGACAGTCAAAAAAGGGTAATTTCTCAATAGTCCGACACTCCATTTTTTAGATTTTTTATATGAAACCGTAATGTAGTTTGCTGTATCTGCTACTTTGTTGTACAGCAAAATTTATGATTGTTTTATGTCCTGGCAGTGCCGGACTAATTGGGTGTCTGATCAATAGGGTTTCAGACCAATTGATAGTAACCACCAAACACCAGGAAAGTACCTCTTCGTTACCAAACATCAGGAGAGTACTTCTTCGTTACCAAACACCAGGAAAGTACCTCTTCGTTACCAAACATCAGGAGAGTACTTCTTCGTTACCAAACATCAGGAGAGTACTTCTTCGTTACCAAACATTAGGAAAGTACCTCTTCGTTACCAAACATCAGGAAAGTACCTCTTCGTTACCAAACATCAGAAAAGTACCTCTTCTTTACCAAACATCAGGAAAGTACCTCTTCGTTACCAAACATCAGGAAAGTACCTCTTCGTTACCAAACATCAGGAAAGTACCTCTTCGTTACCAAACATCAGGAAAGTACCTCTTCGTTACCAAACATCAAGAAAATACCTCTTCGTTACCAAACATCAGGAAAGTACCTCTTCTTTACCAAACATCAGGAAAGTACCTCTTCGTTACCAAACATCAGGAAAGTACCTCTTCTTTACCAAACATCAGGAAAGTACCTCTTCGTTACCAAACATCAGGAAAGTACCTATTCGTTACCAAACATCAGGAAAGTACCTCTTCGTTACCAAACATCAGGAAAGTACCTCTTCGTTACCAAACATCAGGAAAGTACCTCTTCGTTACCAAACATCAGGAAAGTACCTCTTCGTTACCAAACATCAGGAAAGTACCTCTTCGTTACCAAACATCAGGAAAGTACCTCTTCGTTACCAAACTAGTAGTTGTCACCCAAACCCTAGAAAGTCTGAAGAGCTACATTTTGTGGTTCGATTCACAAACATCCGCCGAGTAGCTAAGGCACTTACGGAGAGAAGTTTCTCTTCATTAAATTATTACATGCAGCTTTGGTTACTAATAATACTTGCGGAGAAAGCTGCGAGTGTGCGTTTGGGTGTACGTGTTTAACACGCTCGCATAATACCTCGTCTACATGCCCCCCCCCCCTACTCTCCTCTAGCTATCTTTGGCACCTGCTATAACAGACTAGCCTCAAGAGTTTATCCTTAAGATATTAGCCTCAATAGTCTAGCGTCAGAAGTCTAGCCTCAGAAGTCTAGCCTTACGAGTCTAGCATCAAAAGTCTAGCCTCAATACTCGATAGCCTTGCTTTGATTGTCTAGCAACAACAGTCTAGCCTTACGAGTCTAGCCTTAACAGTCCATTCTCATTGTTCTAGCCTAATCAGTCCAGACTCAACAGTCTAGCCTCACGAGTCTTGCCGTAACACTCTATTCTCAAGAGTCTAGCCCTACTAGTCTAGCTTCAAGAGTCTATTACTAGCAGTCTAAACTCAAAACTCTATGTACTATATTAGACTTACGAACATCGACAATTTATTCCAAAGTATAATTTAAACATACAAAAGAGGTAAAGATATCAGGACAACCATTTGCCAATGAATACATATGCACCATGCACAATAAATGCACTGTATGCTAATGCACTATACAGTACACTATATATGCACTATATACTTATGTACTGTGTACCAAGGAACAAACACGCTAATCGGACACAGGAGCAGACAAACTGTCCTCAGAGAGATACATCACAAACATGTTCATCGAACACGAACCGAACATATATCGGACCACGAACATCAAACACACAATCATCAGATACGAGCATTAGACTCACGAACATCAGACATACGAACATCACACACGAACATCACACACAAACATCAGACACACAAACATCGGGCACACGAACATCGGACATGAACATCACACACGAACATCAGACACACGAACATCAGATACGAGCATTAGACTCACGAACATCAGACATACGAGCATCACACACGAACATCACACACAAACATCAGACACACAAACATCGCGCACACGAACATCGGACATGAACATCACACACGAACATCACACACACGAACATCACACACAAACATCAGACACACAAACATCGGGCAGACGAACATCGGACATGAACATCACACACGAACATAAGACACACGAACATCAGATACGAAAATCAGACACAGGAACATCAGACAAAAGCATCAGACAAACGACATCAGGCACGAGCATCAGACTCGAGCATAAGACACACGAACAACAGATACGAATATCACACACACGAGCATCAGATACGAACATCAGACACACGAACATCAGACCCACGAACATCAGATACAAATATCACACACACGAGCATCAGACACACGAGCATCAGAAACACGAACATCAGACACGAGCATCAGACTCGAGTATCAGACACACGAGCATCAGACACACGAACATCAGACACACGAGCATCAGATACGAACATCAGACACACGAGCATCAGACACACGAGCATCAGACAAACGAGCATCAGACACACGAGCATCAGACACACGAGCATCAGACACACGAGCATCAGACACACGAGCATCAGACACACGAGCATCAGTCACAAGAGCATCAGACATACGAGCATCAGACACACGAGCATCAGACAAACGAGCATCAGATACACGAGCATCAGATACGAGCATCAGACACACGAGCATCAGATACGAGCATCAGACACACGAGCATCAGATACACGAGCATCAGACACACAAGCATCAGACAAACGAGCATCAGTTACACGAGCATCAGATACGAGCATCAGACACACGAGCATCAGACACACGAGCATCAGACACAAGAGCATCAGACACACGAGCATCAGACACACAAGCATCAGACAAACGAGCATCAGTTACACGAGCATCAGATACGAGCATCAGACACACGAGCATCAGACACACGAGCATCAGACACAAGAGCATCAGACACAAGAGCATCAGACAGTTGGCTCTCTACCCCAGTGAAAGTACTCTAACTGCAAATTACGAGCGGAGTAGAAAAAACTTCAAATATTTGCTCTTTTCCTCACAAAAAAAGATAGACAATCTAAAGTAAAATAATAAGGAAAAGAAAAGACTATATTGGATAATACTTTTAAAATGGATGAAATTATTATCAATTCGTACTAACGCCAAAACGTATATTCAAAAACTAGCAAACTATAGTTGATTGATAATAACTTTAATCTAAGTTATAAAAAACTGTAGAACTCTTCTATGGTAATGTAGAGTCCTGAGAAAGAGAACTACTCTGTATAGTGAGGACCATTTTAAAGAGAACTAAAGAAAATTTGTTCACTTATTCAGGACTCTACATTCACTATAGAGGAGTTCACTATAGAGGAGTTCACTATAGAGTAGTTCACTTTAAAAGAGTTCACTATAGAGGAGTTCACTATAGAGGAGTTCACTATAGAGGAGTTCACTTTAAAGGAGTTCACTATAGAGGAGTTCACTATAGAGGAGTTCACTTTAAAAGAGTTCACTATAGAGGAGTTCACTATAGAGGAGTTCACTATAGAGGAGTTCACTATAGAGGAGTTCACTATAGAGGAGTTCACTATAGAGGAGTTCACTATAGAGGAGTTCACTATAGAGGAGTTCACTATAGAGGAGTTCACTATAGAGGAGTTCACTATAGAGGAGTTCACTTTAAAAGAGTTCACTATAGAGGAGTTCACTATAGAGGAGTTCACTATAGAGGAGTTCACTATAGAGGAGTTCACTATAGAGGAGTTCACTATAGAGGAGTTCACTATAGAGTAGTTCACTTTAAAAGAGTTCACTATAGAGGAGTTCACTATAGAGGAGTTCACTATAGAGGAGTTCACTATAGAGTAGTTCACTTTAAAAGAGTTCACTATAGAGGAGTTCACTATAGAGGAGTTCACTATAGAGGAGTTCACTATAGAGGAGTTCACTATAGAGGAGTTCACTATACAGTAGTTCACTTTAAAAGAGTTCACTATAGAGGAGTTCACTTTAAAAGAGTTCACTATAGAGGAGTTCACTTTAAAAGAGGTTTACTGTATAACTTATGTCAAAACAGTGTTTATTTAACTGTACACATAATTTTGAAAGCATATATGTTAAAATTCAACCTTGTTAGTATTTTCTGTCACACTAACTGCATAGAATATATAATATTATTCAACGTAACAAACTAATTAATCAAATAAACAATCACTACTCTCTAGCTCACGCTGGAGGATGATGTATTTGCCCCCAAATTACTGTTTCTGTTCCATGTTTGATTTTTAGACGCCGCCGCCGCCGCTGCTGCTGCTGCCGCGCATCAATAATGCGATTTCTCCGACTGAGTTTTCTCTCCGCTCTGTTTCCGCGGTTAACTCCGCGACTGAAGCTTCGCAGTTCTCACATTTTTTACCTTAGTGAATAATTAACTTATTTTATTGCATTTGGGAGAAATAGAAAGAAGTAGGGTAAATAAACCATAATTCTTAAAGAAATATTTCACATATAAATTTATGTTTTTCTTGCATAAAATTGGAGGGTTTCAGTTAACTTTACCATATACATTTATACAACGTATTTGAGTCACCAAACAGTTTCCGAAATACACGATGTATTCATATTTTACAGGAAAAAATGGATTCCAAACATGAAATAATTATTCAACAAAACTAAATGTCCTACAATTATTAACTGAATTAAATATAAAATAATGTTGTTAAATAGAAAAAAAATTGAATACGAAATAAAAAGAAACAATAAGAGAAAATTAATTTCAATTATTAACTAATTGGTAATTGAAAAGGAATATTACATCACAGACACAAGAGGTTCAATGCCCTTCTTCCGGAAACTGATTTCTTTCCTTCAGTGACATAACACACGAACAAATGTCTGTCTGTGTGTGTGTCTATGTGTCACTGCTTCTAGGTCAGATAAACTCTGTCAATTTTTATCCAGACTAACAGTACATCTTTTTTGACGTTAAATCCAACAAATGGTAACAACTTTATCCAGCTACTGGATTTTCTTTGGTGTCAAACAACTTTCTTGTTTTTTGATGTCACTTTACAGTACGGTATAGTGAAAAATAAACAAAAAATAGGTAAGATATTTCCTTCATGCCTTCTTTGGTTGTCATATCTTTCTATTAGGTGATTATTACTATCTTCAAATTCAACCTATTTAAAAAAAAAGACAGAAACATAGACCATTCGTTCTTCTTGTTTCTGTTTTTCTTATTTTCAATGGAAACATATTGTCTCTGAAAACAAAAAGTAAAATGCTAAAAAAAATGTAAATTATACACAGTTAATATATTTATTCATCAATAGTCTTCTGTATTGAATATTGTTAACTAGGCTTTAAAAATAAATGTATCGATTTAAAAAAAACATTTTCTGAATATTATTGTTGATGTTCTCTGAATAAAAATGCTGATTTTTTTAATATACATGTTGATGTTCTGAAGAAAAATGACTATTTTTTTAATATTCATGTGATGTTCTGAAGAAATATGCCGATTTTTAATATACATGTTGATGTTCTGAAGAAATATGGCGATTTTTGTAATATACATGTTGATGTTCTGAAGAAATATGCCGATTTTTTTAATATACATGTTGATGTTCTGAAGAAATATGGCGATTTTTTTAATATACATGTTGATGTTCTGAAGAAAAATGACGATTTTTGTAATATACATGTTGATGTTCTGAAGAAAAATGACGATTTTTGTAATATACATGTTGATGTTCTGAAGAAATATGCCGATTTTTTTAATATACATGTTGATGTTCTGAAGAAATATGGCGATTTTTTTAATATACATGTTGATGTTCTGAAGAAAAATGACGATTTTTGTAATATACATGTTGATGTTCTGAAGAAAAATGACGATTTTTTTAATATACATGTTGATGTTCTGAAGAAATATGCAAAAAAAATTTAATATACATGTTGATGTTCTGAAGAAATATGCCGATTCCTCTATAATAAACAAGCCAATATAGTGTTAAACAAGAGCTCAACTGTGTAGATTGATATCACATACGAATAGAACAAAGTCAGCTCAATTAGTAGGTTGATGGTTATGAATTATAACGCTAAAGGTGAATAAGCGGCAGTGAATAAGGTCCCTCCCACTCACTTTAGTATCTATGGAGGCCTGATGGATGACTGTGAAGGGCCTTTTAAAGATAGAAAGTTAGGTAAAAGGACCTGAAGAAAGCTATAAACACATTTTAAGCAGTCACCATCATCTGTTGATAGAGTTTGATTTATTTCGAATGATTTGGTTGGTGTCGATATAGAAAGTTGATTCAATCGGATATTATTTCATGAAAAGAATGATTTCAATGACTGGGTGTTCAAAATATGTATTTTAATGTATTTCAGGGTGTTTATATCATATAAAATAGAGATAGTATGAATGTAACATAGCATAGAGGAAGAGTTTCATTTTACGGTTTCAATGAGTAGTATTATTGATACAGTTTTTTAAACACTATACAAGATTTGAAATTAAACATTTAATTCTACAGTGACAGATAATTGCTTGCATCACAATAGTATTGTGATTTTTGTTTCTTATGTCATTGCTATGCTGTAAGAAGAAGAGAGGATGGATAATTTTATGGAAGTTCCAAAAGAAAAAGAAAATTTAGAAGAATATCTATCAGAAGTTTCCTGTAAACGTGTTCAACTTTAGAGTACTTTACAGATAAAACTTGGACCAGATGTTTAAGATAAAATTAAAGTAGCAAATCTAATTCAAAATAAATTTCATAATAGTCTGTTGAAGGAAGGCCTGAAAACATAAGTGAGTAATATTTTCAAAGAGCTTTTTAAGTGGTATAAATACTTGAATATGTTCATGCATTTTTAAGGAAAATTATAATAAAACCGAAAAGATAACTCTCTAGTCAGTGTTGAAGTCTCCCATTCCAAATGCTATGATAAGTATACTTTTATTTAGCAAGTATATTCCCAGCAATGAATGAGTGGGGCAAATTAGACACCACTGTAGAAGAGGCACTGTTGGTGGAGAGGGGGGGGGAGGGGGGGGGGATGAGAAACCAGCAACTGAGAGCCTGATTATGAGAGCTGCCGAGGGGAGGGGCAACTATAAAGCACCAGCCATCGGCACTACAGCCATCAGAATGGAACCAACTGCCGTGCAGCAGACAGTGCCCTTTACTCAGTTCTAACCTTAGTTCTAGAAGGTTTTTAATGAAGCCACAACTATTCTTCATCTTCATCATGTGACTAGTGGGTCTCCAGCATGAGCTTTGCACCAATTGGATTATTTACCTAAATAACAAACACACGAGATGGTCGATCAGAGTTGGCAGCAGGTATGGAATTTTTCAGTGAAAATTGTTATATAATTTTTGAAATAATTTATGAATCATAGACTAGGTATTGTGATTTCTATTTTCAATATTTACTTTATAGGTATGAGAATCATTTAACGTAACAGAGCAAGTGGGTATACCGCTGACATTTACCGAATATGAAGCAAGAATAATGAGTTTAAAATTACAGCCACACCTTGCTAGAATCGCAATACTTAATGTACTTACTCAAAGAATCAACCTTGCAGTTTAATTTACTTACTGATGCATTCTACGAACAGGATATTTATATTTTATGAGTTTTTCTTTGATTTTCCTCTATGCTAATACGTTAAGTAAATAATAAGAAACTAAGAAATTCTCCTAGAATAAACATTGCGCTTTGAATGCCCCCGCGGGGAATGCGCTAGCGAGGTTGACGCTCTGTCGGCCTGTACGGTCACTAACACAATCTACTTAGGCACCAGTCCCACAGCATTGTAATAATCAGTAGGCATTCCTCAGCCACCACTTGTATCTAACAGCTAACTATCCAACTGCTCAAACTACTTTTTATAAAGCAGCCTAACATACTCTAACTTTAGCATTCGCTGAACTGGATCTTGCTTAGCATCTTTAGTCTCATCTACCACTGGCTCCTGATAGTTCTGGTTCAGAAGTTTTATGTTTAAACGCTCTTCATTATTATAATAGCGTAGATAATCATTTAATGCCACCACTGTTATATCCAGTGAAGCAATACAGTTCATCTATCACACATAATTGGCAGTAGGCGTAAAATTCGCGGTCACAGTCTGTTTATTGTAGTAAGTAATAGATCTGCACGCACGAGCATTAGTGTCACAGAACATATTCCAGCTGATAAGAAAAAATGGCAGAGATTCTATTTCGCTTCCATTCTAACCGTAATAAAACAGTTATCAAATTTCACTGACACAAAAGATATAAATAATATTACCGATTTCTTCATATAAATGGTGAAATATAAATGTTTTCCTCAAATAACATTTCTTATATAATATAAATCAGTTTGTACATAAATCTTCCTCATTTCTCAGAGCCACCATTGTTTACTCTACAACAATATTCCAACGGAAGAAAGTTTAGATTTTCTCTTTTGTGTTAGTCAACTCCATTGTAAACTGAGAAGTTTTCTAGTCAGGTTTCATTGTGTTTGTTGAACATAGGCTGGAAAGATGCACGGGAGAGAGGTATGCAGGAGATGTTTTCTTCTGGAGAAAGCTGCTGCTAACTTTATTTAGGTTAGTCGGCCATGCAATGCGCCAGGCAATAAACCGTACCTCTCTACTCAGGTATCTATCAGCTATGACCATTTGAAAAAGGTATGTAGTTACCAACCATAAGGTTCAGCAGTGTGTTTTAACTCTTGCTATCACATTCTGGAATGCCAGTACATTCTGGAAGTTAAAAACTTTTAGATGCGAAACTGAATTGTTTCCATATTCACATATACCTTTTTCAATTCGGTTTAAAGTTGTGTTTATATGCTCTGAAACATTTGTTTTTAAAGATGAAGATTCAATTATTAAATAATTGACACATCACTCTCGCATAGCTTCTAACTTTCTACAAGTAGAGCTTTCTCGCCCTCAGTGAAAGCTCTTCGAACAAAAATATCGAGAGAACATTCACCCGGTCTCCGTGAAGCGAGGTTACTGAACTCGAACCCACGTAGACAAGAAACTATCGCCTCTGACATTATAGGTTGAAAACATCTGAATCGATAAACGCCGTTACGCTGCAGAAGATTTTAAATAGCCTGAAACAGTAAATTAGAAAATTAAATAATGAAAAATTAAAATAGCTTTTTTTGCACGGTTACAACAGTAAAGAGAAATCTAGTTCCGCTGATGTAAAACCGGAGGGAAATCTGTCTGGAGAGAAAAGTTGTTATGGGGGGAGGAGTTAGCGGGGAGGGGAAGGGGAGACGGTCTTATGGTCTACCTGCGGGCTGGTGTTCACTTCAGTTGCTAACCAGCTCTCACTGTGAACTCTCCTCCGACTAGCTAGCTTATAGTAGACACTCTTCAGAAAACTTCATCAGATTCTCTACTCTGATAGGCAGTTGAGATAGCATAATTAGTTGATAAATTTTTACAGTGAATTCAAGTGAAGAGTTTTGTTGAATAGAACTCACAAAAACTAGTTATACAAACTGGTTATCTTTATATAATATGGACTCTAGGGGCATAGATTATGGCTGCTATGTGTTCAGTTACATACTTGTTTAAAAAATAATCTGCAACCATGGAGGTAATATACTCTAATATTTTTTTTGTTAAAATAAACTTGTTCATATTATGGCAATTGAAATTGGAGACTTCAACACTGACTAGAGAGTTATCCATTCGGTTTTATTATAATTTTCCTTATAAATGCATGACAATTTTTTTTGCTTTTATCTACAGTCAACTTCAACTGACATAGCAGCAAGGATGTGGTTTTCACCGAGGATTCAATAGCTGAAGCTAGCCGAAAAGACTCCACGATGCAGAGAAAGAATGCATCTCTTCCCGGCAACACTGGGACTACTCAGTGAAATTTAATCATCTAAAATATCTTACTCACCGAAGCACTAGTCAATATTTCTTAATTTTAGTAATTTATCTTAGTGTCATGAATTTGAAATAATTGAACAAATCATTCCATTGCACAATGAATAATGTTTTACTATCTAGCAGCTTGGCTGGGCGGCACTGTAGGCCTCTTTTCGTGGCATTCACGACTTGGGTCTTAGTAAGTCTCAGTTGGTAGCTTTCATAAATTCCTACTGGCCTGCTAAGTCCCAAGCTGTGTGTGCCTATATCATCCCAGCCTAAGCCTTTCATCACTTTCCACCATCACACCAACCATCTGTCCAGTCTACCCTCCCTACCCACCCATTTACCTCCTCTACCTGATAGGGCATCACAGACTGAAATCTTTACCTTCTCTCCTTTTTCTGACGGTTTTCCTAATAGCACCTGGCTTTTTCAATCACAAATTATTTTGTCGCACCTAACTTGCATGCACACTACATCACTAATTCATCCAACTGTTAATATAAGACTGTTATTATTATTAGTACACAGGACGTGAATATTTTATCAATGTAACGACTTGTACTTTTAAGTGACTTACTGTCTAAATACGTTCCTCGTTTATAAACTCGATTTTTTTTATGTTTTCAAGGACTTTACATGTACTTGTTTAGAATAGATACAACAATGTTACAATAGATACAAATAATGTAGGCAAAACATCAAATTATTTATTGACTGCCATTAATTACTGTTACAAACTGATTAGGATTTGAAAATGCTGATACTGTATATACTCTTGAATTGAATGAAAATACCATTTCTTCTATTTCTGTTCGTATTTGACAACTATTTGAATGTTCGTGTGGTGTGTACATGACTATTTATTTCTGTAATGATTGACGATCTATATTTTGACTTAAAATTTTACTGTCGGACTTTATCGGCAAGACTGACTACAGTACTTCTACTGGACACCAAACTGACAATTCTTCGAGCATCTGTCCTTCTATGACTGCTGTAGTGAACTTGGGATTTTTAGGCGGCATCCAGCATGATTATTAAATGCAATGCCCTTGGAAATCCCAAATGAACTCAGCTTATCTACTGACTGATACTTTACTGGACATTGACGACGGACACCTCTTCGAATCTGTCCCTCTGTTATACAAGACTCCTATTATCTCTAATGCCACACATTATCGACAAATGATGTACTCACTATGACATCCTGACATGGAATTCTTCAGTGACAAGCAGGTTACTTCTAGGTGAGTAATTGATAGGTTAGATGACATACTAAGCCATACCGACAGAAAGTGCATGTAGCAGAGTAGTAATTTCTACTAACATGAGACGCAACCTAACGTTCACAGCTTAGTTTCAAATATTGAGAGTAACCACCGGTTTTAGAGGTAAAAATTCCAAATGGACTCAAATTGACGAAATGTTATTCGACGAGAGGACATTTGACTTCTAATGCATCGTTAGAAAGGTAGAGGGGGGTTGGTGTTGGAGCTGAAGAAGCAGTCAGGAGTGACCAAGTAAAGGATAACTCCAGGGATCAACCTAAAGCTGAGTAACTTCCATTGAGAACTTTGAAAAACACATCAGAAGTACCTATGTAAGTATAGCACGGTATATTTACTTTTCTCTTTCCACTATCACAATATATATCGTTCATGAACGTCAATCAATATTATCTATAAATCATAATGACTGAGTTACACAATTTAACCTATGTAAAGTAGAAGATCAAATAATTGACATTTAAAAATTTACAATGTGACGCATAAAAACCTAATATAGAAAATAAGAAGACTTTTAAAGAGTAACTGAATATGACTTCAAAAGACTGAATATGACTTCAAAAGACTGAATATGACTTCGAAAGACTGAATATGACTTCGAAAGACTGAATATGACTTCGAAAGACTAACTATGACTTCGAAAGACTGAAAATATCTTAGAAAGACTGAATGTGACTTAGAAAGACTGAATTCGACTTAAAAAGACTGAATACGACTTAAAAAGACTGAATACGACTTAAAAAGACTGAATATGACTTAGAAAGACTGAATACAATCTTAAAAAATCTGAATATGACTTCGAAAGACTGAAAATATCTTAGAAAGACTGAATGTGACTTAGAAAGACTGAATTCAACTTAAAAAGACTGAATACGACTTAAAAAGACTGAATACGACTTAAAAAGACTGAATACGACTTAAAAAGACTGAATACGACTTAAAAAGACTGAATATGACTTAGAAAGACTGAATACAATCTTAAAAAATCTGAATATGACTTCGAAAGACTGAATACAATCTTAAAAAATCTGAATATGACTTAAAAAGACTGAATATGATTCAGAAAGACTGAATATGATTCAGAAAGACTGAATATGATTTAGAAAGACCTATTCTGCAAATAGAATAAGACTAACCTAACATGTAATGACTATTTTGCAGATAATGACCACTTTGACCAACCGACTACTTGACCAACCGACTACTTGACCAACCGACTACTTTGACAAATCTGACTACTTTGACAAATCTGACTACTTTAACAAATCTGACTACTTTGACAAATCTGGCTACTTTGACAAATCTGACAACTTTGACAAAACTGACTACTTTGACAAATCTGACTACTTTGACAAATCTGACTACTTTGACAAATCTGACTACTTTAACAAATCTGACTACTTTGACAAATCTGACTACTTTGACTAATTTGACTACTTTGACTAATCTGACTACTTTGACTAATCTGACTACTTTAACAAATCTGGCTACTTTAATAGATTTGACTTAATTTTATAATTGACTGACTTGTCTTAATTTTATGAAATAATAACATGACAGAGTTGTAGAATTATGAAAGACAGACTTTAAAAAAATAATGCGTCTGAATCTGAAACAAAAGACAAAAAAAATTTAAATATCGCCTTGACTAACTTTTTAATATCGACTTGACTGAAATTTCAATATTGACTTGACTGATTTTTAAATATTGACTTGACTGACTTTAAAATATCGACTTGACTGTATTTTAAATATCGACTTGACTGAAATTTCAATATTGACTTGACTAACCTTTAAATATTGACTTGACTGACTTTTAAATATTGACTTGACTAACTTTTAAATATTGACTTGACTAACTTTTAAATATTGACTTGACTAACTTTTAAATATTGACTTGACTAACTTTTAAATATTGACTTGACTAACTTTTAAATATTGACTTGACTGAAATTTCAATATTGACTTGACTGACTTTTAAATATTGACTTGACTAACTTTTAAATATCGACTTGACTAACTTTTAAATATTGACTTGACTAACTTTTAAATATTGACTTGACTAACTTTTAAATGTTGACTTGACTGAAATTTCAATATTGACTTGACTGACTTTTTAATATCGACTTGACTGACTTTTTAATATCGACTTGACTGACTTTTTAATATTGACTTGACTGATTTTTTAATATCGACTTGAGTGACTTTTAAATATCGACTTGACTAACTTTTAAATATCGACTTGACTGACTTTTAAATATCGACTTGACTGACTTTTTAATATCGACTTGACTGACTTTTAAATATCGACTTGACTGAAATTTCAATATTGACTTGACTGACTTTTTAATATCGACTTGACTGAAATTTCAATATTGACTTGACTGATTTTTAAATATTGACTTGACTGACTTTTAAATATTGACTTGACTGACTTTTAAATATCGACTTGACTGACTTTTTAATATCGACTTGACTGTCTTTTAAATATCGACTTGACTGAAATTTCAATATTGACTTGACTGACTTTTTAATATCGACTTGACTGAAATTTCAATATTGACTTGACTGATTTTTAAATATTGACTTGACTGACTTTTAAATATTGACTTGACTGAAATTTCAATATTGACTTGACTGATTTTTAAATATTGACTTGACTGACTTTTAAATATCGACTTGACTGAAATTTCAATATTGACTTGACTGACTTTTAAATATTGACTTGTCTAACTTTTAAATATTGACTTGACTGACTTTTCATTATTAACTTGACTGACTTTTAAATATTGACTTGACTGAAATTTCAATATTGACTTGACTGACTTTTCATTATTGACGTGACCAAACTTCACAAACTAACTTGACAATATCTTACAAAAAATTGACAAAATTTAAAAAAAAAACTTGACCATATTTTATAAAAACTGATTTAGCAAATTTGATATAATGACTCGGACGAATCAAATATAGCAACTGAATTGAAAAATATTTACAAACTAAAAGGACAAATATTTATAAATTCACTGAGCCAAATTTTACAAAGTCTTGACCAAATTTTAAAATGACTCGACAAATTTTACAAATGACTTGACCAAATTTTACAAATGAATTGACCAGATTTTACAAATGACTCAAACAATTTAAAAAAAAACTGACTTAAGCAAATATTAAAAACTGACTTGACTAAATTTTCAAAACTAACTTGAAATTTCAAATACTGTCTTGACCAAATTTTACAATCTGACTTGACAAAAATTCATAAACTAACTTGACTAAATTTTGCAACAAACTTATTTAAATGACTGGACCAAAGTTCATAAACTGACTTGACAAAAATTCATAAACAGATTTGACCATATTATTCAACTGACTTAAAAAAAATTATAAATTGAGTGGACAAAATTGTACAAAATGACTTGACTTTATTGTACAAAATTGTCTTGAACAAGTTTACCAAATTTACAATCGACTTGACCAAATTTACAATCGACTTGACCAAATTTACAACTGATTTGATCAAATTTACAATTGACTTGACCAAATTTACAATTGACTTGACCAAATTTTACAACTGACTTTACCAAATTTTACAACTGACTTGACCAAATTTTACAACTGACTTGACCAAATTTTACAACTGACTTTACCAAATTTTACAACTGACTTTACCAAATTTTACAACTGACTTTACTAAATTTTACAACTGACTTTACCAAATTTTACAACTGACTTGACCAAATTTTACAACTGACCTGACCAAATTTTACAACTGACTTGACCAAATTTTACAACTGACTTGACCAAATTTTACAATTGACTCGACCAAATTTTACAATTGACTCGACTAAATTTTACAACTGACTTGACCAAATTTTACAACTGACTTGACCAAATTTTACAGCTGACTTGACCAAATTTTACAACTGACTTGACCAAATTTTACAACTGACTTGACCAAATTTTACAACTGACTTGATCAAATTTTACAACTGACTTGATCAAATTTTACAACTGACTTGATCAAATTTTACAGCTGACTTGACCAAATTTTACAACCGACTTGACCAAATTTTACAACTGACTTCACCAAATTTTACAACCGACTTGACCAAATTTTACAACTGACTTGACCAAATTTACAACTGACTTGTCCAAATTTTACAACTGACTTGACCAAATTTACAACTGACTTGGTCACATTTACATTGACTTGACCAAATTTTACAATTGACTTGACCTAATTTACATTGACTTGACCAAATTTACAACTGACTTGACCAAATTTACAACTGACTTGACCAAATTTACAACTGACTTGACCAAATTTACAACTGATTTGACCAAATTTACAACTGACTTGACCAAATTTACAACTGACTTGACCAAATTTACAACTGACTTGACCAAATTTTACAACTGACTTGACCAAATTTTACAACTGACTTGACCAAATTTACAACTTACTTGACCAAATTTTACAACTGACTTGACCAAATTTTACAACTAACAAGACCAAATTTACAATTGACTTGACCAAATTTTACAATTGACTTGACCAAATTTTACAACTGACTTGACCAAATTTTACAACTAACAAGACCAAATTTACAATTGACTTGACCAAATTTTACAATTGACTTGACCAAATTTTACAATTGACTTGACCTAATTTACATTGACTTGACCAAATTTA
The DNA here is from genome assembly GCA_947561585.1 of Caprella mutica. NCBI lineage: Eukaryota > Metazoa > Arthropoda > Malacostraca > Amphipoda > Caprellidae > Caprella > Caprella mutica. The sequence continues at coordinate 185,155 of CANNZV010001015.1, forward strand.
CAACTGACTTGACCAAATTTACAACTGACTTGACCAAATTTACAACTGACTTGACCAAATTTACAACTGATTTGACCAAATTTACAACTGACTTGACCAAATTTACAACTGACTTGACCAAATTTACAACTGACTTGACCAAATTTTACAACTGACTTGACCAAATTTTACAACTGACTTGACCAAATTTACAACTTACTTGACCAAATTTTACAACTGACTTGACCAAATTTTACAACTAACAAGACCAAATTTACAATTGACTTGACCAAATTTTACAATTGACTTGACCAAATTTTACAACTGACTTGACCAAATTTTACAACTAACAAGACCAAATTTACAATTGACTTGACCAAATTTTACAATTGACTTGACCAAATTTTACAATTGACTTAGCTATATTTTATAGCTAACTAACTTGACAGAAATTTTGAAAACTGATATGACTAAATTACAAACTGACTTGACCAAACTGTACAACTGACTTTACCAATTACTACATACTTACTCAACCTATTTCTACAAACTGACTTGACAAATTTTCACTACTGACTATATCAATTACTACATACTGACTGGACCAAGTTTTAGAAATTGACTTGACTAATATTTATAAAATTAAATTGACCAAATTTTTACAAACTGACTTGACCAAATTCTACAAACTGACTTGACCAAATTTTACAAAGTGACTTGACCAAATTCTACAAAGTGACTTGACCAAATTCCACAAACTGACTTGACCAAATTTTACAAACTGACTTGACCAAATTTTACAAACTGACTTGACCAAATTTTACAAACTGACTTGACCAAATTTTACAAACTGACTTGACCAAATTCTTTAAACTGACTTAACCAAATCTGACAAATTGAGTTGACCAAATTCTACAAACTGAAATGAAAATTTTTTATAAACTTTCATGACCGAATTTTTCAAAATGACCCGACTAAATTTTAGAAACAGATTTGGATCAAATTGTGCAAACTGAATTAAATTTTTTTACAAACTTTCTAGACCAAATTGTACAAACTGACTGGACCAAATTTTACAACTGACTTGACTATAATTCATAACTAACTTGGCACAAATCTTACAAGCTGAAATGAGATATTTATACACACTTTCTTGACCAAATTCTACAAACTGACTTGACCAAATTGACAACTAACTTGACCATTATTTACAAAATTACTTGACCAAATTTACAAATAATTTAGCCATTATTTATAATTTATTGGACAAATTGACTGAACCAAATTGTACAAGACTTTCCCAATTCCTACTACCTAACTGACTTGACGACAATATCTTATAAACTAACTTGCCAAAATTCTAGAAACTGACCCAATTTTTCAAACTGACTTGACCTAATTATACAATCTGTAAAAACAGACTTGATCAAGTTTTAAAATTGAATCGACAAAATTAGTAACTATGTAACTTTCTGAAATTTAAAAAAAATGACTACAAATTTCTACAAATTGACTTGACCAAGTTTTATAATTTACTTGACTCAATTTTATAACTACGTTGACCAAATTTTTATAAACTGAAATGACATAACTCTTTTGACCATATTTTACAAACCGAATTGACCAAATTCTACAAACAGACCAGACAAAGTTTATAACTTACTAACTTGACACAAATTTTACAACTGAAATATAATATTTTACAAACCTTCTTGACCATATTTTACAAATTGACTTGACATAATTATACAATATGACTTGACATTTTTCAAATTGACTTGACATAATTTTTCAAATTGACTTGACAAATTCTACAAACTGACTTGCTAAATTCTACAAACTGACTTGCTAAATTCTACAAACTGACTTGACCAAATTCTACAAACTGACTTGCTAAATTCCACAAACTGACTTGACCAAATTCTACAAACTGACTTGACCAAATTTTACAAACTGACTTGACCAAATTCTACAACAAACTGACTTGACCAAATTCTACAACAAACTGACTTTAGCAAATTCTACAAACTGACTTGACCAAATTCTACAACGAACTGACTTGACCAAATTCTACAACAAACTGACTTGACCAAATTCTTCAACAAACTGACTTGACCAAATTCTACAACGAACTGACTTGACCAAATTCTACAAACTGACTTGACCAAATTCTACAAACTGACTTAAGGAAATTCTACAAACTGACTTAAGGAAATTCTACAAACTGACTTGACCAGTTTTTACCAACTGACTTGACCAATTTCAACAAACTGACTTGATCAAATTTAACAAACTGACTGAATTTTCAGTTACTAAAGTTGTACACATCTATGACCGATTTTTTAACTGCATACTCTTCTTAATTTCCTTACATTTACTTGACTAAATCCTATCGAATTGACGAAATATTACTCTACTGATTTCACTGCATCGTACCATCTGACTTGCCGACTTGATTGTAAATAGCTACAGGTATGACGGTATACGACTTAATCTACAATTAATTGATGGCTATCTGCGAAGAAAAACAATAAATGTGTCCAATATGGATATGGTGCACGTAATATGTACTAAACATGTACCATGTGGTACATACTCCGTACCTAATTATGTAACATGTTGTACATGTTATTTACATAGTACGTACCACATGGTACATACTATGTACCTAAACATTTACAATGTGGTACATAAAGATTGATGATGGTAATTCATTCAACTTCAAAGTTTCATTTAATTACTATCAGCTAATATTAATCTACTATATAATAAACTTGAAATTAATATTTATTCTAAAATAATTCCTCCACCAGCACGAAGTAGATTATTTTCTTAACTCTATAGAATATAGTTTATTCACTATACTGTACAAATCCGCTATAATGAAATCCTGTATAGAGAATATAGAGTCCTGTTTTAGAAAACTGATGACCATTTAATGGCAGACTAATGAAAACTGGTTCATTATAGAGGCCAATTTCTTATAAATTCACTATAGAGGATTTAACTATAGAGGAGGTCTACTGTAGTATGTATACTTAATAGATTAATTTTGTTATAAATTTTAAAACATGCATTAATGGTAGAAATATTCTATTTGTTAATATCAATTATTTATTGTTAAAATATTTGTAACTAGATGGCATTACGTTAAATCTCAGCTGAAATATTTGAAGAGAGATAAAATATAAGTTATTTATTAAATTATTTATTAGTTGAATCCCTGCAAACAATTCCATGTGTATACCATGTGGCACTTACACATTTAAATCATGTGTAAACCATTTGGCACTTACACATTTAAATCATGTGTATACCAAGTGGCACTTACACATTTAAATCATGTGTAAACCATGTGGCACTTACACATTTAAATCATGTGTATAACATGTTGCACTTACACATTTAAATCATGTGTATACCATGTGGCACTTACACATTTAAATCATGTGTATACCAAGTGGCACTTACATATTTAAATCATATGTATACCAAGTGGCACTTACATATTTAAATCATGTGTATACCATGTGGCACTTACACATTTAAATCAAGTGTATACCATCTGGCACTTACACATTTAAATTATGTGTTTACCATGTGGCACTTACACATTTAAATCATGTGTATACCATGTATAACTTTTGTAATTGGATACCATATGTATTACATGTGGTTTTACTTGGTAACATGGTTAATTACGTGAGGTAACATATGTTATAATCTCAATTAGATATGGTTTTAAAATGGTAGAACCACATGTTAATGATGTATTTTCATAATGGTTAGATGGATTCAATGTGGATAACACATATTCATACTATTTTGCCACATTATCACCATCAAACCACATGTTAACCATGTGTATACAATGTGGAATTGTTTGCGGAAACTATGTTATTTATTTATTTGTTGAATATGATATTAATTTATTTATTGAAAAATGTTATTTATTTATTTGTTGAAATATATTATTTATTAGAGTTGTTTTAATTTATTTTGACCCTCATTAAGTAATAAAAATTCATTTATATTATTTTAAATACATTTTATGATTCTCAAATATATATATTTTAGAAATTTATATAGGGTATCTATGATAAGGAATTACTAATATTTTCATCAATAATTTCATATGATTTAGCATAAAAATAATGTTCTAAAATATTCTAAATAAACTTTGATGTAATCAATATAAATATTAATGTTAAAGTGTAAATTGAGCTATATTACTTTCTTTAGCTTTAATTGGCCATGATAGATTGTATAATTAAAGTTATAAAATTAATCAGAGGATATTTAAATAGATGGATAAACAAAGTATAACGTAATTTTAAAAAGATATAAATCCTCAGAATTAGTTTAAATTTAGCTATTTGAATATCCTAAAAACTGACCAAGTAATTCCTTGCTGACAGATACTGTGGAAATGACTACACTACTGAACTCAAAAAAGAAACAATCTATTACTAAATTGGTCTAGGTTAACGTCGAAAAATTGTAAGATTTGAAAATAATAGGAAACTAGAAAACTGTGAATTGTGAAATTAGCAGCATGCGGTGACTCTTTTCTCTGATAGTACATCATCACAGTGACTCTTTTCTCTGATAGTACATCATCACAGTGACTCTTTTCTCTGATAGTACATCATCACAGTGACTCTTTTCTCTGATAGTACATCATCACAGTGACTCTTTTCTCTGATAGTACATCATCACAGTGACTCTTTTCTCTGATAGTACATCATCACAGTGACTCTTTTCTCTGATAGTACATCATCACAGTGACTCTTTTCTCTGATAG
>CANNZV010001015.1:190063-230449 GCA_947561585.1 Caprella mutica
GTACATCATCACAGTGACTCTTTTCTCTGATAGTACATCATCACAGTGGCTCTTTTCTCTGACAGTACATCATCACAGTGACTCTTTTCTCTGATAGTACTCTAGTAACTAGTGGTATAATCTGAGTGCCAACCAGAGCACTAGTAGATGATAGCCTTAGTATCATAGTCTGAAAGATAAACTGGTTAGGTTGTATAACCAGTCTGAATAGCGTCAGGCATTGGCTGTGTACTATCAGAGAAAAGAGTCACTGTGGTGATGTACTATCAGAGAAAAGAGTCACTGTGATGATGTACTATCAAAGAAAAGAGTCACTGTGATGATGTACTATCAGAGAAAAGAGTCACTGTGATGATGTACTATCAGAGAAAAGAGTCACTGTGATGATGTACTATCAGAGAAAAGAGTCACTGTGATGGTGTACTATCAGAGAAAAGAGTCACTGTGATGATGTACTATCAGAGATAATATTCTCCGTGTGTTATTAATTTCACAAATCACAGTTTTCTAATTTCTCATTACTCCTAAATCTTACAAAATTGTCCTCGTGTACAGTTTCAAAATATCTACAAGTAATACAATTAATAATTCCTTTTTACGGAGAGTCTTTTCATTGACTGTACCTTATTATTATTATTTTACTATTATTATTATTTCCATTGATTCATTAGAAAATAATAAAGGAAAAAAAAGTATTTAATACGGTAAATAAATATAAAATGTGTCTATAATTTTATTATATTCTAACAAAATCGTTTTGTTATTAAATGAAATGTTATATAAGAATATATATGGAATATATATTGTACTAGATATCAAAGAACATATCCAATAAATTCTATTAAGCGAGATGTATCAAAACTTTATTAATAATGAATCTCAGTACATTTATTTATTTTTTAATTATTCGTCTAAGAAGACAGGAGTGTAAAAAATAAGTAGAACGTACGATGAACACACGTCAGCAACGTGTCGTCCTACGCCTCTGAATCTAAAGATAGAATTATAATTGAAATAAATTAGGTCGATTAGATTTATTCAATTTATTGAAAATATTGATTATATTTATAAATTATATATAATTATATCGGTTATGATCATATTTTCAAGATATTTAGAAAATAAGAAAAATATAAAATATTGATTGACGACCTAATTTAAATTCAATATTTCTATAACTTTTTCTGTCCTATCACTATATACATTCATACAAAGTGCACATCCCTGCTACATGCTTCCATTAAACTACACCCTGTAACCAGCCTTATTACTTTAATTATAGTTACCATACTCTAATTTGGCCAGGTAAATTCCTGGCCAAATACTAGAAGCTATAACTCATGCTGGCTGAAGTATTTGGCTTCTGGCACATTGCTGTCTCCAGGGAGTATCTGACCACTCTAACGTGTACAGGGTGAATACACTAGTGATCTAACGCAACTGGTTTGTGGTCTCTTTTTTTGTGGGTAGATATAAAACTTAATGGCCTACCCATTGCGATATTTCGAGGAGAAAATAGGGGGTTTATGATATTATTTGTGAATACACTATAGGTGTTATAGTGTATTTTGATTCATTATTTACCTTCTTGAAGATGAATAATTAATTAAAGGATAAAAAGGAGTAAATAACCACTGAAATTATTTCAGTCTGGGTAAGTTCCGAATTATCGAACAGTTCCACATTATCAATCACATAAGAAAAAAATATAATTATTATTTAATTTTTTCTACCGTATCCATGATACCAACAGGTATCATGGATACAAATTGAAATAAAAGTTAAACAATAATAATTATATTTTTTTTCTTATATGATCGAAAATGTGGAACTGTTCGATAATTGGGAACTGCCCATAGACTAAGAATTCAATTCTAAAATCATGGGATCAAATTGCATGTAAAATTAAAATATCAAATAGTTAGATCGATTATTTAGTTTTTTTTTTATTACATCCAAAAAAAGTTTCACAAACTTGTGGAAATTTAAATTCTTTACAAAATCCTAAATTAAAACATGATATGAAATACTAAACTAAACAAAAAATTAAAAATACGATGCAGTGGATCTAAAATCATTCAATATATTTACTAATACAGTTTTCTTTTAAAATCTTTTTGAATTTGAAATCAGACAACAATGAATTTAAAACAATAAAATAACACAAAGGAATCATCAATAACTTAATAATAAACGTGCAATCAATATAAATAATTTCGAAAACAATCTTTTAATGTAAGCCTTTTCAAAACTATTTCATTATTAACAAATAAACATATAAAATTATTTAATTCGATTCTAAATCAAATAAATAAATTGTATATCACTTACTAAATATTTTCATTTTCTTAAAATACAGAAAAATTACAATTTAGGGAATTATCCACATACGGTTAATGATGGAAATTAAAATGTACCATACATTATATTATATCCTTTCTAACTTTAAATGTCTTACGTTAATATGTAAGACTTTATCGTAAAATATACAGGTAACTCTTGAGTTTATGCATATCCATTTCTAAGGCTCTACCTATCAACTATTTTATTTGTGGTCTTTAAATTAACATAAATAATATAGGATAATTAGGTAAGAAAGATATTGGTCATTCCAAACGTATTAAGATACTATCCAATTTGGATGATAATGACCACAACGGTGAAAAACACTAAATGGGAACAGTTAACAAAATTCTAGTAAAACTAGAAAAAATAAGCATTAAATGTGTTTGAAATTTTACCAGTCTATGGTTGAGTCTTAGTTTTCTATTTTTCTAAATATGTGAGCCTTTCTCCAGTTTTACGATTTGCCTCCACTGTTACAGTTCCTATCTACCGTAAGACTTAGTGTTACCTACTATACCTGTATCTACGTTGAAACTCAAAAAATCTTAATATTGAAATATTCTCCTACTGAAAACAAGTCCGTTTCTAACGCTAGGTTGCAGCACTCACATAAAAACAGGTTATTCTCAACAGTGTGTTGCGACTCCTTCCAATTCTACCAAAAATCATAGCCAAAAGTATCATAAGCGCTACCTTCTGGAGAGACTTCAGACTATTACTTTGGATTTTCCCTGATTTAAGAGTGAATTTAACAGAAATGTTTGAGTAAGACTAACCTATAACAAAAAATATGAGAAAGGAATTATTATAGGGCTAATGTGATGAACATGCTTTATACAATTCACAATCGAATTTTGTTGATAGGTAACTAGTGGCGCAGGTATTTACAAAAAGACAATTGTTATAGGCACTAAACTTTTCCATTTTTAATCAATTTATTTCATGAATGTTTCATTCATGAGCGAAGTGTGCTATCTACAGAATTTGTACTATTTAATTATCAGATCGAAGGGGTTTATGTACAACAGTACAATTTATCTACTTTTTGTCGTTCGTATCTTAGGATGGCATGCTAGTAATAGTTACCCATGAAAATTTTCTTTTGTAATCAAGTATAGAAAATCATAACATCCTGGATAAACTATAGTATGTAAAAATTGGCCAAACCGATCTTGATAGCTTTAATGGCTGCAGTCTCCTCAATTTTTCTTAGGTTGCTGTATTATACAATGTAGATACAAGACAAGAGTATACATGACGTCTTCTATTCACAAAATATTCATATATCTTTCTGTGTAAAAACTTCTTTGAGACTTGTCAGTTGAATCTCCATGGATTTGGTGTTTTTAGTAGACGACTGTTCTCAAACTTGATGACACCTCCGGAGTAGGAAAGTGGGGCCGATTTGTAACGTGGAAATTTCTTTGCAGCGGTGAAACTTTTTCGACTGGTCTCACATCTTGATGACACCTCCGGAGTGGGAAAGTGGGGCCGATTTGTAACGTGGAAATTTCTTTGCAGCGGTGAAACTTTTTCGACTGGTCTCACATCTTGATGACACCTCCGGAGTAGGAAAGTGGGGCCGATTTGTAACGTGGAAATTTCTTTGCAGCGGTGAAACTTTTTCGACTGGTCTCACATCTTGAATGCTAGATTGAATTTTTTGTAATGGTTTCATTTGCCACCTTCGTTTACAAGCTGACATTTCTTATCATTTAAATTCTTCATATTTTGAATTATTTGATAACTTTCATGAGGCTCGAAAAGTTGAGATTGCCGAACAATTTTTTCGACTGGGTACTGTACTTGTTTGTAGTCGCTAGGTACTTTCGTTTACATTTTTTAACGTTTTTGGGTTCATCATTTTATACTCTGATGTCCAGGGTTCTACTTTCGTTTGATGCGTCAGTTTAACATTAGGTGTAAATGAAGACGATCTTTCTTGAAAGGGTTGTTGTATTATATATGTTCCGCGTCATTTATCGATTTGCACAATCTCGAGAAGACGCTGCGCGTTTTAACCCCTCAATATCATCATTTTATTTACTATGGAATCGAATACTAATATATGTGAATCAAGAGGCGTGTCGCCCCCCGAACCATCCTGCCAGGTCATCAAACAATCATGAATTGTGCAGTAGAACAAACTAGCGGATACAACAAACTACTACTGTACGGCCATTTATGTTGAAAATTTCAATATAATCATCATTTAGCCTGTAGGTATATAAAAATGTGAGGATTGCTTTGTAAATTTCAACAATGGCCGATATGTAGCTTGTTGTATACGCTAGTTATTATAAATAAAATTAATGTTTTATTTGTAAAAAAAAAAACAGAAATTTCCAGAAATTTAAAAAATGTTCAAAAAATTATTCTTATTTGGCGAATTGTTTAGATAAATCAAAAAAAATTATATATGGACGTGACATCGATTAAAACAAGTGACGTCACACTAGTAATTTCCAAATAAAAATTGTGCTATTATTGAGTTAATGTGAATTTTCGTGGAAATTAACTTAAATAAAATATTGTTTTTATCACGTTTTAAACTCTATTCACATATAATTTTCAGCTTAATAGCCTTCAAAATCTCCAGTAGAGTAAAGGTGACTGAAGGATTTAAGACACATTTGCATTTATCTGATTAAATAAGAATTTTTATTGACATTTTCATTCGTCAAATTGTGCTTAAAATATCATTTTACTATAGACAATCAGGTTTATATGTTAGATAATGGTCATTTGAGTGCTTTATTGTAAATACAATAGGTTACTAGGTACCACCTTACATTTTACAAGTTTGTAAATAAGCCAACTTATATGTGCCAGCCTGGTAATAAATATATAAAAGTTATCTAGGTACTTGAAGCTAACGAAACACATGGTTTATTGACATATTCTATCTATATTTACTTGTCGCGCCTATATAATTCTTGTTTGGCATAACTTCATCTGATTTTGGGTGACGCCATTTGTTTACATAGTTTTTGAAGACCGGAATCAAGTTCACAGTTAATGAGTTTGCAATTTAGTATTCTTTTCTATCTATTTACTATGGGCATTACCGTGATAGTAACATAATTATAGTAAATCACTAATGTTTTGATAACTGTCAGTGAGTTAGTGTTGTCGTACCGCACTGACGACTAATATATGCCCTGTGTGAATGAGTGGTTACTGGCTACTCAGGAGTCACCTGGCTTGGATTTGGTACATAGGCCGGACTGAAAGCGGTCTCTTCGAAATGCTCCATCAACTTTAATTAATCTATTCACGACTTCCTAAACTTGACACATATTACAACCCTACTTAATCACGTATTAATTCAAATATCTAGATATATAATGTATCAATGTAGCTGAGTAAAATATTATCCCATACAGTACTGTATCATTTATCTTTATCACCACACTATCTATCTTTATTTCAAATATTTGCACCCAATGTTCCAATCATGGTAACATATATTATTTATACAGTAGATATTGCATAAATTATTTTCTATTTTAAAAACAAAAAGTGTAGCTTTTTAAATTTATAACCATCAATCAATAAACAGATTTTGATGAATTATTCCATATTTCAACTATAAATTTGAAATCTTAGCGGGTAGTAAGTAGCCACCTGACAAAAAGGTTGGCAAACATAACTAGGGTAAGTTCAAATTATCGGACAGTTTCACATCTTCGAACAAATAAGATAAAAAAGGTTTAATAAAAGAATAGATATACTCGATCGTTTTTACCTTTTAATATTAAGTATAAAAACCTATCAAATATATAGTTAATATGCAAAAAACTACAAAAATATATTCTGAACATTTTCTCTAATAATTAGGTAGTTAAACTCAATCATTTCATATAATATTATTTTTGCAACTGTTCTAGCTTCAAAAAAACTGTTAATTTCATCAGAAAATTGCTAGTTCAGTACAACAAATTAAATATTAATTAGCAATTTGAAATAACTAGTAATAACGATAGATGCTTTATGTAGCTATATTTATATTTTCTCCATATAAGGCACATGGAATGTCTAAACCAACTAACGAATAACAAAAACTGTCACCTGTCACAACTAAATTCACTATAAACAATAATTTCTGGTAATTTATAACTTTTAACAACATAAAGGTATAAACTAAAGGCAAGTAGTAAATAATATAGATCGTACATAGCACCCTTAGCTATATTAACTCAGCTGCATATTGATATTGAAACTCTCGTGTATAGCTCAGACTTATTAAATAACATATAAAATAATGGAAGACATACTTATTGTTGTCAAAAATAAACATAAGATTGGTATCAAAATGAATAAATTTAAAAATAACGATTAATGCATGCAAACGTAATAAATGGCTTACAAATAATTATAAAAAAATAGCTACAATTAAAAGGAATCAAGAAAAGTTTCTCTAAAAAAGTAGGTAGCTATTGTTTTCAAAATATTATAAATAGAATCTGCTAGTATGAAGAAATTAGTCTTTATACGAGAAAAATCTTTCAATTTTAAACTAAATAGAATATCAAACGCAAACTTACCATTCCTAATAAGTAATAACATTGAATTTATGTAATCTTTAACAGAATATAATATCGATTTAATAACGCTGGTACAACCAATACAACTTAGTAACAATATTGCTAATCGTGGTTAAGAACTCTGATCAAAAAAGTAGTCATTTTTCAATGAATTAACAATGGGATTGTCTATCCTAGTAATGATTTTTACGCTCATAATCCTTAAAAACTAAAGCATGCAAAAGAACACAAAGCTAAAGGGATGTACGAATACCAATACGAGTACCGATACGAATATGAGTACCGATACGAATACGAGTACTGATACCAATACGAGTACCGATACGAATACGAGTACCGATACGAGTTCTGATACGAATACGAGTACTGATACGAATACGAGTACCGATACGAATACGAGTACCGATACGAATACGAGTACCGATACGAATACGAGTACCGATACGAATAAGAGTACTGATACCAATACGAGTACTGATACGAATACGAGTACCGATACCAATACGAATACGAGTACCGATACGAATACCGATACGAATACGAGTACTGATACCAATACGAGTACCGATACGAATACGAGTACTGATACCAATACGAGTACCGATACGAATACGAGTACCGATACGAATAAGAGTACTGATACCAATACGAGTACTGATACGAATACGAGTACCGATACCAATACGAGTACCGATACGAATACGAGTACCGATACGAATACGAGTACCGATACGAATACGAGTACCGATATGAGTACTGATACGAATACGAGTACTGATACGAATACGAGTACCGATACCAATACGAGTACCGATACGAATACGAGTACCGATACGAATAAGAGTACTGATACCAATACGAGTACTGATACGAATACGAGTACCGATACGAATACGAGTACCGATACGAATACGAGTACCGATACGAATACGAGTACCGATACGAATACGAGTACCGATACGAATACGAGTACCGATACGAATACGAGTACCGATATGAGTACTGATACGAATACGAGTACCGATACGAATACGAGTACTGATACCAATACGAGTACCGATACGAATACGAGTACCGATACGAATAAGAGTACTGATACCAATACGAGTACTGATACGAATACGAGTACCGATACGAATACGAGTACCGATATGAATACGAGTACCGATACGAATACAAGTACTGATACGAATACGAGTACCGATACGAATACGAGTATCGATACGAATACGAGTACCGATACGAATACGAGTACCGATACGAATACGAGTACCGATACGAATAAGAGTACCGATACGAATACGAGTACTGATACCAATACGAGTGCCGATACAAATACGAGTACCGATACGAATACGAGTACCGATACGAATACGAGTACTGATACGAGTACTGATACGAATACGAGTACCGATACGAATACGAGTACCGATACGAATACGAGTACCGATACGAATAAGAGTACCGATACGAATACGAGTACCGATACCAATACGAGTACCGATACCAATATGAGTACCGATACCAATAATAGTACCGATACCAATAATAGTACCAATACAAATACAAGTATTGATACTTAAGAATTACAGATATTCCAATACCTAAAAATGTCGGATATAATGAGTAGCTACTGATATTATAATTAATACCAATACCGATACCAAAATCATTGATAGTCCAATACTTAAAAAAAAATGGCAGATACAACTAGTAGCTACTGTTAGTATCGGTACAGACCTAAAAACCTACACTTGAAAGGTTGCGCATTACATTGGTTCGTATGACTTCCAATCGATACTTCCCTTCCTAGCAACACCTCCTTTCGCTGGAGATTGCGAGAAGAAGGCCTTCAAGGCAGCGTCTAGAGAAGTCTCGTCAGTGTAGGACTTCAGCTGAGTGAGACTGGTATCGCCTTCATCAGAAGCCCAGCCAATCATGGCTGAAACTGAAAAGGGAGAATAAAAGTTTGTTCACACAAAGACGTGCCATTTCAGTGTCAGTGAAAAAATATATATGTTACTTTAAATTAAACCAACATATCTACACACGTCAGGCTCAGTACCGCATCTTCTAAAATGTAAAAAAAGCACTGAGAAGACAAATCATGGATTGATATGTAAGAAAAACTTTAAATGAATAGAGAAGATGATAACCAAATATCAAAACAGTGATCAATGTAGGTACTAGCTAGCAAAAGACAGGTTCATCTACATAGCTAGCTACTAGGTCTCAGTTACTCATGAGGTTTCAGCAATAGATTTATTAGTAGTTAGATGATTAGATCATATTTATGCTAACTTGGTAGCTTTTACTAAAGTCAAATTAAATCATTACTACCTCATACTAATAAACCAAACTGAAAGGAGCAAATAAGATTTCTGGTTCACCAATGAAATGGTTGGCTATTTTATAAAAATGTCTTGTTTTTAATGGATTTTTTTTTAAATTATTAAAAATAGCCTAATATTACAATGAAAGCTAATAACTCACCCCCATTGTCAGTCTTGACGTGAATGCATAGCACGGGTTTCTTGCGCTCAACAGCTCTGCCAACCTCATAGCCAACACCAAAAGAAGGCTGAGTAACTTCAGCCACCAACACTGTAATTAAACACACCAAACATTATTACCTAGCCTAGGAAATGACACAGTACTCGGGAAGTGGGTATTTACATAGTTGATAACCAATTAAGACCCTTTCATCTGATTGACCAATTAATTAGGGGGTCCATTATAGACTGATCTCCTAAAACAAGCCACCAGATTAACAGGTGGTACCGCTAAAAAAATGGTAGCTAGTGGTAAAAATATCAGATAATTTCTACTGTAGCTAGAAAAATTTCTTACCACTATCAAATAAAGTAGATAGGCAACCAATTAATGAACGATTACTCTAATTCATTTTTTTCAGCCTACATACCTTGTATTAAGTAAGTAATATCTCTTATGACTAAACTATACATGGATAATTGGATATAGAAGTTTATAAAGGAATCATGATTTGCTCGAGAGCGTGTATTATTTTCTCATCATTTTCTATCATCTCACCATCACACTCTGTGAGCAGTCTCATGTCCCTGTCATGAATTTCTCTGTCACTCAGCTCAGGACTTTCTGTAATGGGATAGAAAGAGTCAGAGGACCATCCACTAGTAATGGTTACAGTCTAAACCAGTGGTTCTTAAAAGTAGAGTGCACGGCACTCTTTGGGGCCTGTAATGTTTACAGAGGGTGCCTGGGAATTGGCATGGCTTTTTATAAGTTACTTATAAGTTTGGTTCTTGCTATTAATATCATGCAGAATATACATGAAGTACATTTGCCCTATACTCACATTATAGTAACAAAACATACCTATTATATTTTTATCATTTCAATGAAATACAATGCTCAGGGGGTGCCTGAGAAACTGAAGGGGTGTGCGAGAAAAATACTTAAAGGACCACGGGTCTAAACTCTAAAGGGTCCTACACACGTAGGGTTTTTGATGTCTTTCCACCAGACTTAAAAACCCTACGTGTGTAAGACCCTATAGATTTCAGAGGGTGGAGCATCGTTATTGGTAAAATATTGTCCTATTTCAATAAGGCAGTCGGACAGGCTGTGAGCCTTTAATAAATGAATATTGTAAATAATACAATAAAAAGTCAAGCCCATATATAGCTAAGTAATGAAAGAACACTTTCCAGGCAAACACAATGCTAATTTGCACTACACATACATTTATGAGCTTCCACTACTTGACATTCGAAATAATTGAAGGAAGGACGTCACAAAAACAAATGGCTACTAGTGCCACGATGGTGATAATAAATTGCTGATATACAAAGAAGAGAAAGCAAAGAATATGCAGAGAGTAGATACTTTTTGTATTCTTAATAAATATAGAGTGGTAATGCACTTTAGCTCCACTTAGCCCAAGTTAAATTAATCAATTGAATCAGTGTAAAAAATACAATAATAAATAATAGCCAATTAAATAGGTGGAAATGGATGATAATACTGAAAAATTTAAATAGAATAATTTTTTTTAATTAATTCTGGCATTATATAATCTTAAAATGAGCAGAAATGGCTTGGGGCAAATTCTTTTTGCCAAAACACTTAAAACTATAAGTTATTTCTAATTCCTTCTACTTAAGATAGGAAAAATTACACACCTTCTTTAGCTGCTTCCTCCGTTACGAAGGGGTTGATGACAGTAGCATACTTACTCACCACCTCCACCAACTTGTTATAGGGCACCAGGGAGGACCTACCCCCTCTGATACTACAACACAGGTACACTTTAACCATAGCTACAAAAGGCTGTGAACGGAAGGAACATCAAATTTTCCGTGCAGTGTTACTTGAGGGTTGTTGAAAGTAATTTAACAATTAAAGATGACCAGAGTTGTTAATATCAATCTTCAATAGTAACTAATTCCAAAAAAACAATTTTCCCTATTCCTTAAGTCACTATTATACTAATTTTGTAGATTTTTCGAGTGACTTATAAGTTTCTTTTGCAAAAAACAACAAAATTTCCAGAGAATCACCAAAAAAAAACACCGTAAATAAGAAATTGGAAGATCTCTGGCTTTAATTTTTACTTTGACCACAAACGTTCATATCAGTTTAATATTATCAAACATTTTATTAGGTCATTAAAATTGATGAAGACTGATATTTTAACATTTGATTCAGAATCAGAATCAAATGTAGGTACAGGAGCTTACTCGTCACATTAAGATGATTTTCAATTTAACATTTTACCTACAGTCCATCAATTATATTCCAAATAAAAATATAACCATTCAATCCAAATGAATCGCTATATAGGGTCGCGCAGGTAAATTGCGGCCCTCTCATGAATCTCTAAAACATTCTGAACAGACATTACATTGAAATGTTGCATAGCTATCAAAATAAGCCTAGTGCATGCTACAATTTATTACTCTATGTTTTTAACGAGCGTTTTGAAGTTATGATGTTTCTGTTGTTAGAGGCCGCAATTTACCTGCTCGACCCTACCAATTTGAGAAGCAATATGCAATTATATTTCAACTCTCCATAGAGATATCACCAATTTGACGTACCTAGCAATACTGCATTACAAGAGATTTATTTAAATAAAGAATTAGTGAAGCAATTTTGGGAGGGAGTGCCAAGTCCCTATGTACGTTAGTGCACACTTTGCCCTTAGGAAAACAGAACCTAGAAGCAAGAAAGGAATTAAACCGGTGTATTGAAATGAAATGCAGTTTTTTAGTTAAAGCTCAAGCTAAGACTATCACAAATACTGAAAAGATAGGGGATAGCATTTCTTTTCAGTATCTTCTGCCTAACAGTAACTAGTTAAGGTAGTCATTTTCTCATCATATCGATTTAAGGAAGTAAAAATTAGCTAGCTATATTAAAAAAATACATTACTTCAGAAGATTATTAAGAGTTATAACTTATGTCTCTCACTCAGCAAGTTAATGTGGATTCTTCAACTTCATCAATTAAAATAAACTAGGTAGCGATATAGCAACAGAACATTAGGTATATAAATCTTTAATAAATATCAGGAATCAAGTCAGTTTTATTAATTATAATAGCTACTAGATGGCATGTAGAGAAAGTTACAAATGACCCAACAGTCGGTTGCACATATTCAGTCATAAAAGAAGAAACTATATAATAATTCTTATTTTAATGTGTATCCATGTTACCTGCAGGTATCAGAGATACCAATTAAAATAATTGATTACAACTTGAAAGTTTATTATGCATCATCATTTTTGTTAATTGACAATTAATATTTGTTTAAAAAGGTAGAATAAAACGTATTAAACTTAAATTAATCAATATTTATTTTATTTAGATATAACTATCCCATAATAATTACAATAGAGAGTAGAAACTCTGCTTTCAGTTGCATCATCTAACTATTCAGGAGTGATGTTTACTAATTCACTCGCTTATGAATCGTTCTCGTAATCGGCAGGGTCCTTGCGAGTCATCTGAGCGTGCATGTTCTCAACGGTGTGGTAAAGGTAGTATGTTCCCAGTAGAGCTGGAAAACAGAGAACTCGTCAAAACATTAAAGCTAGGTAAACAAATTTAAGATAAAAAATATTCCCATAACTCACTATTATGAGACATTAAAAATTTGCAGTGAACTAAACCAAACTTGATGAAATTTTACTTTAATTAAACACATGAAAATCAAAAATAAATGACTTGATGCAGAGCCAGAGAAAAATAATTTCCCTCAAAAATATTGACAACAAGTTAGCAATTAGCTACAATAAGAACTAACCCATTATATAATAGCTATAAGAAAACCTAATGGATGAGTTTATCCCTTTATTTAAGAACTCTCAAGTCTCCTTAGTTATTCATTAACGGGAAGATGCCATTGACACAATGGGTTCAATATCTACTTGGTGTGTTAAATTTTGGATGGAGAAACCAGAAATAAAAAGGTTATCATTCATGTTTTTTTTTCACATTAAGCAAACTAAAACAAATAATGATTTGACAAATGATAACTAGCTACTATGCATTCATTATTATAAATTAGCTAATTAAGATAGCTAACAGCAGTAATACATTTCAATTCAGATTATTTTTTTAAAATGGTAAGTAGCTACAAAAAAATTAGGTAGATATTCATTTGGAACTAGCAAATAAGGAAAGGAGAACAAGAAAAAGAAGAATATAAAAATAGCAAACAAAATAAACATATGGGAATTACATTTGAGCTCAAATTACAATCTATCCTACTTTAAAAAAAGACAATATATCTAGTTTTCAGTTAAAAAGATTAGCCATGGAGGTTCAGTTTATATTAAATATTAAATATTTTTCTCATATTAAATATACTAAGCCTGAAAATGTTTTTCTTCATACAGATTTGAAAGAATCAAATCAAATTAGTTCTTTATTTGTATTTTCTTTCCCCTTTCCTTATATGTAAATGCATATATTGTAAAACGTTTTTGCTGTATCGTTTTATCCTTTTCAATAAAGTATTAGCTACTGATTAGGAAGATGCTCACGGGGTGCAACATAGAGGAACTGGGACTTTATTCTCCTGATCCAGTTAGGCACCACTCTGGTCATCACGTTGTTGAAGAGTTTGACTTCGAAGGGAGAGATGCCATAGGTGACTGTGCCCCTCACATGGGAAATGTTGCCCCATTTCATACCCATCCTGAAATAAAAACAGACTGGTCAACTAATCTGATTCATTTCAAATAACTATTAGAAATAGGTCATGTGGAAGTTCAAAAATTATCATCTTGTTTGTATTAACTGTCATGTAGCTAACTATAAGAAAAAATTGTATAATGATTAAAATTTAATAATAATTATTATATAGCTATATCATATTTTTATATAGCTATATCATATTTTTATATAGCTATATCATATTTTCTTGTATGACAGAAGATGTGAAACTGTGAGAAACACTTATTTTTACAGAGAAATTGTGATTTGGGCACAGCAAATAACATGGGAACATAGGAATTAAATAGGACTTGGGCACAGGATTAATCCACAAATCCTGCTGTACTTTTCAGACTGGACAACTGCCAGTCTGCCTAGTTTCAGAGAATGTTCATTGAGTCGCCAATATATCTTTTTTTTTCAATATAAGTCAACTAAAATTAGTGATTTAGTCATAATTTAATTCCAATTTTGAAAGTCGACAGTAGTCAATATACCTATATTATTATAACTACCTAAATTAATTGAGAGCGTATCAGCCAATCAGAGAGAGGCATACAACTGATAAGTGATACCAGCCAATCACAGAGAGCCTGAGAGAGACATTATTTCTTTCATAGTTATTCTTTTCCGATAATTAGTCAGAGAGCATCAAATTAAAATGAAAAGTAGTGACCACATCATTCATAACAAAAGAACACCGAAAACAGAAAACTGATACACAATTTGAATTATAGCTACATCATGGAGCGAGTAGTATCAAAACAAAATTGCGGCTTTGTTTACATTTCAACAGAGAAACAGCGCGGTTCCGCTGTTTATGATTATGAGTCACCAATTTTAATTTTAAATCTAATTTAAGTGCTCATTAGTCGTCTACATATGTGAAAGATACTTATTTTCACAAATTTTAAGTAAAGTCGACAATTAATCGGCAACTTAACTTGAACTAGGCCAGTGTGTATTTCGTGGTAAATTCCACCGACATGTCAGTGGAATTTTATCCCCTTTGAAAATAATATTCTGACAAAGTCGGTTGATTTATAGCTATATATTCCTATGTTACCATTAATTTTCGGTGGATAAATTGTGAAAATGCCAGATTGCATTTGGTGGTAAATTCCACTGATATCTCGGGAGATATTCAATTTCTCTGATAAAAAAATTTCCTGCAATGTAGGAGGATATTTACCTATTAATTCCTATATTACCATTAATTTTTGGAGGAGAAACTGGAAAAATGTTGGAGGACTAGACAAATTGATGAAAAATATTGGCAGCCCAGTCTGCAGAATATGTGAGATATTTGGGATATTCTCTCCGAACAATTTTGAATTAATTCCTATATTTACATTAATTTTGCCATGAACACTTCTGAATTAATTCCTATATTTACATTAATTTTGCTACGAACAGATTAAGAGATCTCTATGAACACTTAACCAGTTTCTGCAGACTGGTTGGCAGCAATTTCTCAGATTTTTGCAAAAGTCAGAGGAGTTCAGTGCACCAAATACAAACTGGTGAAAATGTTGGTGGATCAGCAAAATTATTGGAAATTTATGGTGGATTTTTTCAGCTTTTTTGAAAAAGTCAGAGGGGATTCTGGGCACCAAATACAGACTGGAACAACTGTACCAGTACAACAGAAACATCATAGCTGATGTTTCTGAGCTGATGATGAAAACACACATTAAAAACTTGTACCTATTAATAAATTATACTATTACCTATATAGCATGCACTGTGCTTCTTTTGATAGCTATGCAACATTTTAATGTAATTTCGGTTCAGAATATTTTACTATTTTAGAGACTCTCTTCTCTTGAGAGGGCCGCAATAAAAAATTAAAGGGTCGCAATTTACCTACGAGGCTACGCGGCCCTACCTAGGTGAATGAAATTACAATTTTCCATTTATATAACTAAGAACAGAGTAAGAACCGTGAAATAAAGAATTTCCTGGAGAACACTTTACCAGTTTCTAAGACTGCAGTCTCGTCTCTGATTACTATAATATACCTAGCTAGTTTAATGAACTATTAAAAATTACTACCAATTGATTAAAGTACCTACCTGCCTTATATTTTATAGAACTGTAATTGAATACTAAATTGACACCGATATAATAAACTTTACGCTAAAATTGACCAGTAATTTTGTAGGAGAGAAAGACAATAATATTACAGATGGCCGGAGAAGTGTTGCCAACATTTCACAATCTGTAACTATTAATATTGTCGCTAGATATTTCAGTATATAATAATACCTACGATGTAGTAATGAATATATAGGCTAATATCATAATATGTATGTAAATTGATAATTACTCGTTTGAAATTTTTTTTCATATTTGCTACTATTCACTAGATAGCACGTCCTAGCAAACATGTCCGAATCGATATGATCGTGACCGGTAATTTGATATCTGGTAACTTGGTTCCTGGTAATTTGATTCCAGAGTAATTTGGTAGCCTGGTAATATGATCCCAGGTAATTTGGACCCCCGTTCTATTGATCCCCGGTTATTTGGCCCCAGGTAATTTGATCCTCCCCAGCAAACTTAGTCGTGTCAATTATATTTCTTAACGATACAACGTGCTCTACACTTTCGATGTAGAAAAAAAAATCGATCCCTCTGCATCGTTTAGATACATTTTTAGATTAGCGATGCAACACTCAAATAAATATAAATGAGATATAAACGAAATTGTTTTAGTAATGGAAAAGACACCAAATGCGATATAAAAACATATGTAAATTGAAGATATTTGGAAACTGTTTCGATGGATTGTTGATACTATTATACTGTATCAATGCTCTTTCTAAATTATGCGTAGAAACGAAAGCGTTTTAGTAACGAAATGGACAGCAAATTCTATGTCAAATATATATCTATATTGAAGATACATTTTCCGAAGAAAGATAAAATATCGAGCTGTATTCTTACCTACATCTACTTTGTTACATAGATTGCAATTTACATATGGAGGCATATCAATTTTTTAAAAATTATTCATACAAATAAATGTGGAGTAATGAAGTGATATGTCTGGGTATCGAACCTGGACCATGCAGTTCTGGAATCTAGATCACCACAACTCTGCCAATCTGGAAAAAATTGATTTAATAAATTTTATTTAGACCCGTAATTATTTTGAGATATATCTCGAAATGATTACCGTTTGTAGACATAGAAAACGGAGACAAGTTTTTCGTGATTATTTCAGGCATCAAGGTTATTAGAAGCAATTGGTTCAAAAATTCAACATGTCCCGTTGAATTAACTGTATTTAACTTTTATTTTCAATCGGTATCCATGATACCAATTAAAATAGAAGTTAAATGATAATTATAATATTTTCTTTTCTGACGTGTCCGAAATTGTAGAACCAAACAATAATTTGGAACTTAGTACCGTACTACCAAATACATTTCATGGAGCATAAAATGTCTGTTTGTTCAATGTAACACAATAATTATAGAAATCCAAGTAGGTATCTATTTATTACTAACCTGTACTGAGTGAGAGTTATCTATGGATGGATTTTAAAACATTTCACAAATTCACAACCTTAAACTTTCATCACAGTCACAAACACTGAAACACTGTTTAATAATAGTCTTACTTAGAATTGTAGCGCAAAAACAAATTTTCTTTCATTATAACTCATAGAAAATGACTAAATGAGATGCATAATTAAGGAGTGACAATTATAAATATATATTCCTAGTTACTTTTCCTAGCTTTAATTACCGTTTGGTAATTAAACTGAGTCATGATTTGGTAATTAAAGCGGGGCCTACCTGTACTGGTAGGTCCCGCTTTTATTTTCAAAATCACAACTCAGTCTTATTACAAATGGTAATAACAGCGAAGTAGAAATATATAGGTGTATGTCAAGAATTTATATAATTGTAGTTTCTAGAAAATTTCATTTTCTATGAGCTCGAATTAAAAGAACGTTTTGAGGACACGACTAGCTTATCGGAAAGATGAAAGTTCTGTGATGAAAGTGAATGAATCAAAAGCATTAAAATATAACCATCCCAGAAAACATAGTCGTGTCGATTATATTTCTAAACGATACAACGTGCTCTACACTTTCGATGTAGAAAAAGAAACAAATCGATCCCTCTACATCGTTCAGATACATTTTTAGATAAGCGATGCAACACTCAAATAATTAAAAAAGATATATAAACGAAAGCGTTTTAGTAAAGCAGTAGACATCATATCGATATCAAATGCACATACATCTAAATTAAAAATATTTATTAACTGATACCGATATTTATATTGATACCGATATACAGTATTCAGTACTCTTTCTAAATGATATTTCACTTATTGTTTCTAAATAGTAACGATAAAGAAAAATCTGATCTTTCAGATACATTTTCAGGTGGCTATGCAACACTATATTCTGATCATAAATGGAATGAAAATTTATGTATCTATTCTAAAACGGAATTACGTAATATACTATATATTTAATTACTGATGTTGTTTCGATTCATTTAGGTAGATATCGGGATTGATCATAAATTATACGAAATTTTAGATATCTATTCTAAAACGGAATTCACTAATATAATAGATATCTATTTACTAGTGTTGTTTCGATATGCATTAAACGATTTCTGATTAGAAAATAAACGATGCGGACGGACTAGAGTGAAGATTTTTGGATACTTATGGTAGAAACGAATTAGATTTCTAAACAGTCAAATAATTTAGATACATTCAGTTAGATATCTAATTTAAGTGTATACCATATCTATTACCGGCATGCGCTACCAGCGCAACGAATTAGACACAACCCGATATCGAATAGATTCGGACATGTTTGCTGGGACTAGAATAGAGGGTGTTGCTAGTGTGACGAATCAGCGGTTGTTCTTCACCCGGACTCCAGAGTCCCACCAAATCAAAAATTATATAAAACTATATATATAGACGATGAATTTCACGGAGTTTCAGTAACTAAAGTCAATAAGTTTTAAACTATGCATCAATACAGTATTTCAAACCGGACAAGGCCACCAACGCACTCTGCGGGCCTTTGAGCAGAGTTAAAAACGCGCAAAGCACTCTCGAGATTGTGCGATTAGGTAAATTGCGCGTGAAATATCATTTCGTATGTCCAGATTATCAAATAATATATATAGGTCCAACATACGGATATTTTGTAAGTTAATTTTTTTCATAATACATATATCTAAAAAAAATTATTTAATAATCATTACTCCAAGTTAAATTGAACCAAATTAGATTATTAAACTTCATTAGCGACTTTCATCAAGCTTTTCAGTGTTCCCTAACCGAAAACCCAAATTGTTGCCTAAATTAAAATTTAATGATAATAACTTCATACCTCAGTGTGATATAAGCTGTAGACAAGCGAGGTAGAAAAGAGTCGTATCCTTATAAGCTGATCGTCTTGCGTTAAGATGCATTTATATAAAGAATTGCTATGCTTAATAATTTGCCTAGTGTATGTCTATGAAGCAAGTAAGTTTGATTTTCAACATATTTTGGTGTCTAATTTTTCTCTAGGAATTTCTTGGTTAACCGAAAATGTATGAATAATTAAGAGCGTAATCAGACGCTGGTCAATAGTTTTTCCATAAATTTACTAAGGATATTAGTACAACTAGTGATAGGGTCAAGCAAGTAAATTGTGGTACATTAACTACCTGGGCCGCTAACAACAGAAACATCATAGCTAGCTTCAAAACACTTGTTAAAATTAAATACATTTAATTATTGCATGCACTGCGCTTCTTTTGGTAGGTATGCAACATTTTAAATAATTTTGGTTCACAATGTTTTAAGACTCTCTTCGTGAGAGGGCCGCAATTAAAATTTAAAGGGTTCTTAATTTACCTGGGTGACCCTACCTAGGTAGCGATTATTGCAGTATTCCATTATAGCCTAGATCTTCTAAATGACTTTGTCCACACATCTTTCTGTAATGTCTTCCCATCACCCGCAAGGTGCGAGAAAACTATAACTTAGTTTTATCGGGTAATAGCTACTTGGTATAGATATGATCACTGAATCTATAATTAGTTCGTATGTAATCTATCTGTCCGTACAATCTTAAAACTGTATATTCTAACGAGCAAGTTGACTGAAATTTTCCAATTATATTCACTAATTTTATTAGAATTTAAAAATATTTCTATTTAAAATAACAGTTTAGTCACATCTGTAAGTTTTAGATGGTCTTCCAATTGTCCTTATTTTTTAGTGTACTAGGTATCTAGGTTAGTTTAGTTCATTAACACTCAAATTTAATGGGTTTGATTTTCTTCAAATTTAGGTGTGTCTGAAATATTTTTCAAATTGATATTTTTTTATTTGACAGTACTGCCTTGATGTTTCAATAAGGATGAAAATTTACAATCTAAGAATTTTCATTAAATTTCAGGTTTTATTCTTTAAATAGTTATTTTTTTATATTTTATTTATAAGAACTTTATTCCCAAGAGCTTGGTCAGGTGTTCTACGGAAGAGAAAGGTGTAGAGTCCATTTCTGCGAATTGTTTTTCATCTTCATAATCATTAAACACTGCTAGCAGTTATAGAAAATAATGTAGGAATTATGCTCCTTAACTTGGTAGTTTTAAATTTTTGTAGGTAGGCTTCATATAAAACCGTCCATTTTAGGCTTCATATAAAACCGTCCATTTTAGGCTTCATATAAAATCGTCCATTTTAGGATAGGAGCATGTTGGATCTGTACCTATCAATAATCGGCACCCACACATAAAATCCAAAAATAAATAGATTCTATCACTTCGATACATCACCGCCCCCAGACACTCTCCCACCCCCCCCCTCTCCCACCCCATTGTCAGGTCATGAATCAATCGTGTAGTGTGCAGTACAATTAACTAGCGGATACAACAAACTACATTTCAGTTTCATGTAAAAAAATCTATGTGAGTAATTTCAATGAAACTCTATTATTTTCAAAGTTCTCAATCCTTTAGTAGGGTCAAGTAGGTAAATTGCGGCACACTAACAAACTGCGGCCTCTAACAGAAACATCATAGCTTCAAAACACTCGTTAAAAACTTAAATTATTAAATTATAGCATGCACTGCGCTTCTTTTGATAGCTATGCAACATTTTAATGTAATTTCGGTTCAGAATGTTTTAGACTCTCTTGAGAGGGCCGCAATTAAAAACTAAAGGGCCGCAATTTACCTGAGTTACCCTAATACATATAGGAAATAAATAACTTTAAACCCTCCTATGATCTTATCTCAAAGTATTAGTTTTAACAAAAAACCTGTTTTGATTTTCGGATTCTGTGGATAAAAATACATTAAAAAAATAATTTAAATTAAATTTGGTGGGGGTCGTCAAATGGGAAAGTTCCGAATCTGGGTGGTTGAAGAAATTTTAATTCGCTAAAATTATAACTAAATGGATAACTTATTTAGAGCAATTAAAATGTATTCCACTATAAATGCACTGTTCCTGAAAATTGTGTGGCTATTTCGCATGTCATCTAGAAGTAATAAGATGCAGACTAGTTTGTTATTCAACAAACAGGTAAATTGCAACACTGTTAACTTTAAACAACTTTTCTGAAGAGTCTATATCCTACTGAACCGAATGTATTCTAAAATGTTGCTTATCAAATTCAAAAGCACCGCACAACTGTAATACTATAAATTTGTCACTGTTATAAAACTATGATTTTTATTAGTTGGTGATTTTAGACCGAACGTTGCTAGTGTGCCACAATATATTTACTCTTAGTCATAGTTTTAGGTCTTATTCGGTAATAAGATTTCGCTCGACGGAGCATGGCTCCCTTCAAAAGTATAATAGGAAAATATCCCTGTAAGGCAAATTCTCCATTTGTTTATTAGAAGATGCATAAGTTTCCATAGGTATCTTTTAAGTACTAAAGTTTTTTTCTAATTTGAATTCAATCAAATTAGCTCAAAAAAAGTACTACCCATCAATAACTTGTCATATCTTGCTGAAATAGTTAATTTTCTTGGATTGTAGTGATAAGTAATCACTTTGTTCATAAGACCATTTTCTTGTCTTGGAAGTCCCTTGTATTAGAAGATAGCACACTCTGAAATTGAAGTATGCACAAAAGCAAACTATCTTTAATGATTCTTTGTTATGAATAACTCCTTGCAAGAAATGTTTGGATGAATTTATTACAGTTAGTTCCAGAATTAAAGCAACTTACTTTTTGATATACATTAAAATTCATTAAGGTCAATTTATATTTCAAAGATTGCAAATCAGCAAAAAATGCAGTGTTCCATCATTTATTAGGTATAATCACCATTATTACGAATTACATAAATCTTTCGGTACAGCAAGAAATGTATATCAAACAGCATTGTATCAGTTATGAAATTTCTTGCATTTTCATTTGCAAATATTTAGGGAACTCGTGGTGTGAAAGATATTTGGGACCTGTATCTTCATAATTGACCAAATAAAGAAGTTACATGGATTAATGTGTGGACAATTGCTGACCGGACATCATTACTTTTGAAGGATATAAGGATCCTTAGAATCCGGCTTTGGGTATATTTTGAGCTATGTTGTGGTGTCGAGTCCCGTTGGAGACTCGATGGTACACCCTGAAAGAGTTCTATAACACTGCACATGGTAACTGCTTCAATTTCAGAATACAATGTACTATCAGAATTATTTTCTAATTCACTATATACACTCACTGGCGAGACCTTAAAGTAGCAGTCACATGAGCATTAAAAAACCATCATGGACTGCATTTTGATGTATCGTTACTATTCTACCTCGTCACAATCCTATCTCGAGGAATTCCATTCCATACTCTTATCCAGCGTTGCCATATTCCAAGGAATTCCTTGGAATTTAAAGGATTTCACATGCTTTTAAAGATTTTAAGGATTCTAAGCTAATTCACAGGATATTCCAAGGATTTCGTAGAAAGTACTTGAAATACTAATATTTTGTATATAAAAGTTCTAATATAGGTATTAAAATCATTATGTATCATAGTTGTGTACACATTTCTCACATAACTTTCCAAGAAAAGTTTAGCAATTGAAAGGTTTTTTGGGTAAAATTTAAAGTATTATATTTATTTCATCTGGCAGCCCTGCTCTTATCATTCTGATGGTTCACAGCATACTGAATGTCTAACTTCTTTGCGAACACAATGCTTAGAAGCTTGCCTTCAGCTATCTTAAGGCTCGTTTACACGCTACGATAAATAGGAGCGATTTATTGAGCACAGAGATCGCAACAATTTATCAGATGATTGAGACAGTGTTTACACGCAACGATTTTTACTCCATTATCTTTATTTTTCACTAGCCATCATGGACGCAACATTATGATGGTCTGCATTTGGAATGTGTTAACCATTATATACTGAGTTAGATTGCAACGATTTATTGGAACCCTGTTTACATGTTCAAACTTATCGTTAAGATTCGTATAAATTTGAGCCTACTTGCAACAATCACACAATCCAATTCCAACTCTAATGAATCGCTACGATCACCTGTCTACACTTACTGATAAATTGCAACAACCTCTTCATTACGATAAATTGCTTCAATTTATCGTAGCATGTTAACTGATTTTTGAGGAGTTTTGCAAAAAACAGACTTTGCAGCCAGTTTTCAATGAGATCGGCTTTTTAGAATGCAATGGATTTCATTTGATATTTGCTTCCAGATGATATAAAATTTATAGAATCCAATCTCTATTATTAGTGACTAATTTTATTCCCAAACTGGCTGCTTAATTCTGGAGACTCTGCAAATATTCACGTCTAATTTTCGTGGATTATTAAAGTGGCAGTACAGTCATTTTTGTTTTAACAATTTTAATGTCAAACGATTGCTTAGTAAGAATTAGGTATATCGTGTGACATTGCAATGTTCAATAAAATCTAATAATGGAGATATATCATTTTATATATAATTAATTTCCTAACAAATGCTAACGGTAGATGGCGCCACAATCAGGGGCGCCATCTTGTATACATACAAACTGAGTAAGTTTCTACCAAAATTTTAGATCAAGTGAAGAGATGGCTTTATTTTCAAAACTATGCCTTCTTGTTTACAAATTCACATAATATTTTCACTCACCAATGAGTGGTAATGCTTCCGCTAGGTGTCGCTAATTTTATTATATACTTTTTATATGAACATATAAAAAATAAACGAGCATTCAAATATTACATAATCAAATATTCTGAATCTATTTAAAACCAATTTGGCGATTCTTTGATTTTGACTTTACTATCCCTTTAAAGCTCATGAATTGTGCTTTTTGGATGGAAAAATAGGATATACATAGAACGGTTATTTAATTTGAAAATTTAATTAACCAATTTATAAAATATGTTGTAAATAAATTTATTTCCTTTGTAGGAGGAGTGCATTCTCCCTGTGATCCGCTGACCAATTTTGATTGTAATGACGGTTCTCCACACCGATGCATTCCACTAGCATGGAAATGTGACGGAAAACCACAGTGCATTTCCGAAAGTGACGAAAATCACAGTGATTGCGGTGGCAACTTCCATGTAAGAGTTTCTACTTTTCTGTTCACATTTCTTCCAAATGTTCACTTTGTTAATTTTTCTTCTGTTGCAGAGCGAAAGGGAGTGTTTGGCAGACGAAAGAAGATGCTCGCCAGGGGGAGAATGTAAACCTGTAGGCTGGTTTTGTGATAAAAAAGTAGATTGTCCCAATGGCGAAGATGAAAAGGATTGTCCTGTTAGTACTGCAGTAATTATAGCTCTGGTTTGCAGATAGTGTAGATATAATTAGTTTTAAGGTAGAAACTATTTTAAAACTGCGAACTCTGATAAATGGAAGACTGGTTATTGTGTACCCAATAAACAAAAACGGTTTATTTCTGTGAAAATTTAACTTTGTCTTCAATAATTTTTAATGCTAATTCCAGTTTCTTTTAAAACGTTATTTTTGTACTATTAAAGCTTAGTAGGTTTTGGATTATCTTTAAACTTGGAAGCCATCCATTTTCCCTTTGCATCGTGAATCCAGTCATAATTGTTCGTTCCTTTTTGTTTCATTCAATGGAATGTGGGCCACAGAGCAAATAGCATTTATGCATTCCTGATATTGTGAGGTTGGATAGTTCTTTCAAACACTATGTATTGCTCTTATTTTACAAATCTATCATTGAATTTTTCCAGATAAAGAAGTGTTCAAACAGAGAATTTTTCTGCGAAAAAACTGGACAATGCATTAACTATTTATTCACTTGTGATGATAAATTGGATTGTGCAAAAGATTCAGAGGAAGATCGTTACTGTGGTTAGTTTCAACAGTATATTGATTTGTTGATCGCTTCAAACATTTTCTCAGAAAAAACTACTAAATTTCTAATCTTGTGCCTAAATCAGAATGCTCCTCTACAAATGTTTATCGCTGCAAGGATGAAAGTCTCTGCCTTCCAACTGGTAAAGTCTGCGACGGAGTTCAACATTGTCACGATATCAGCGACGAAGGAGGCCAATGTGGTAATGTGACAAATATTGTATGTTCGTTTTAGACTTAGTTCCGCATTGAGAAGTTCCATTTTATAGTACTGTATTCCATTTACATTTAAGTAAAACATTAAATGAAGCCGATAAAAAATATTCTGCATTAAACTGACAAATTACTTTTATTGGTTAAAGAACAACTTTATTGAATAAAAAGTTCAGAAACGGAAAGTGTATAGGATAGAAGTACCATTCTTGGTGGGATGAATTCATTGAATTTTATTACAAATAACAAATACTTAAAGGTCCTCCAGGCTCCGGGAAAAAAAATGCGTTTATTACATAATATAATAGAACTAAGATCTACAATCATTATTCCGCAAACTGCATACAATTCGGTTCAGTATATATTTTATTATTTGCTTTTAAAGTTTTTAATACTCTGTGAGCAACAATCGAGCGAATCTCCAATCTGACGCTGAGAAAGGAGATTGTACACTCTTTGTTTTGATTTCAAATTTAGATTTTTAAACATACAATGCGTTTTTGACATTTTTTTAAGATATAAATTGTTTCTAAAAGTATATAAACCTTTCTATAATAAATTTATCCAAATTTAAACATTGAAACTAATAATAAATAGATTTATTAAACCAAATACCTAGTTGACAATCAAAACAAATGGTGTACATTCTTCTTCTTCAGACTGGAAATTAGAAAGTCGGAAGTAAAGTAGGTTTTGTAGAGTTTGGATTATAAAAATCTTTAAAAGCATATAAAATTAAAATTATGCTATCAAATTTTATGGGATATGCAGTAAAATGATGAGTAACATTAGCCTCGTTGATTTAACCAATAAAAATAATTGCTTGGAGGGGACCTTTAATAGAACAACACCGGCAGTGGGTAGCACGCTCTATAGTCGTCCAATTGGACTAATAACCTAACCTTGTAAATTTAACATTATATGAAATAATTCTGATTCTGAAAAAATGCTAGAAACTAAATTTATATGCAGTCCATTTTATGAAATGGTTGAACTTCCCGAGGCAATTTTTCTTACTAAGATTTCATTATACCAATTTGCAATAATGCAGTGTATTTATACTCTATTTTGGAAAAGCTACATGATTAGCTGTTGAATATAACTATGAAAGAAGATATTGAAGAATTTATATTCTTTTCGTAGATGAAGAATGCAGTCTAAACTGTGGCGCCAATGGTGTTTGCTACCAAACTCCTGAAGGTTCTCAGTGTCTCTGCAATGAAGGATACCACTACAAGGATGGATCCTGTGTTGGTAAGGGAAATATTTCACTTGTTGTCAATTAGGAATGAGAAGTTTAATGTATCACAATTATTTTGCTTCTACTTTTTTTGGATTCAGATACAGTTACCTAATTTCTAACAGAAACTTAAGCTTAAAAGTTAAGTTTTTATCTTTAATATCTTAGCCTAATTATTTCCAATTATATTTCCAATAAAAATGCTGCTTTCATATGAAATCACTCGGAATAGTTTAACAAATTTATTATTTTTATCTCCTTTCAACTAGTCTTCTAACATTTCGTGACAAGGTATATATCCAATTTATCTTTTAATTTGATGTAGAATGGAACGAAGTTTTATCCTTTTCCACGTCGATAACCATTTAAAATGTTCACGTGCCTTCAGATGTGAATGAATGCAACTCTGGTCTTGATAAATGTGATCACTACTGTAGAAACACAGAGGGGGGCTACCTATGTTATTGTACAGACAAATACCACCTGGAAGGCAAATTTATTTGCAAAGCTGATTGTGAGTGTACATTATTATAAAGTAATCCTGACTTTACAATATCATGAATATGAAAATTTTGGTATCTTCTAAGTTTAAAATATTTCAAAAAATGTCATTGAATGTATTGGTTCAAATGAATATACACCGGGAAAGAGTTTTTAGTCTTATGAATTATATTTAATTATAAAGGCAAATAAAACTTTAATAACAAGTGACACTTGAAATTTCAACGAGCAGCTTCTTCGCCGGCCAGACTCTTTTACACTCATTCTAAGGACATCATGGAGCTGGACTTGAAAACAGGGGGTAGTAAAGAAGTGGCATCCTGCGATTCGGTGGTGAGTGACTTTCGGTCAAAGCTAGTATATGCTAATATCAAAATTTTCTCTAATAAGTTGTCAGAATATATCCTCCATAATCCTCTACACTCTATACTTTAGAATTTTAATTCATATTAGTTAAAAAAAATTTGTGCAGCATAAGGCCTTAAGCACAAGAGTAAACATTACCTATCTGATATGTCTACCTATTCTTGGTTTTAATTAGATATACCCCTCTTTTATTACCAAAATCATGACTAAATTATTTCGAATGGTACAGAATGAGAGACATGTCCTATATTATATAAATTTAACTCATCAGCCAATAAAAGTTAAAGTTGCGAAAAAATTAAGCTTATTCTGTTCTGAATTATTCTGATTTTTGAATCCAGCCCTTCTAATAACTTCATCGGAATATTAAGTTTATAAAATTCAATGTAATAAACATCACAGAATTAGTCTCAGTCACTCTTAAATAACTTAAAGACGTGCTTCGCAATTATTTAAACTCTTATAAAAGCTATATATGCTATAATAGAGGGACCTCTTCTTTGCGTAGTAGAAGAGGTGTAATAGTGTAGTAGAAGATATAATTGGTTTAATTCTTGCAGACTATTGCAGTTGCCTACGACCCATTCGACAATACTGTTTATTGGAGCACACTAGATAATAAGGTGTTCTACAAGCATACTAGCTTAAATGAAATTAACAGGGTCTTCCTTCGAAAAGGTAATGTATTATGCTCTTTTATCTTGATCAGTTTTTATCTGTAATAAACTTGAAATAAATTTCATACTGTTGATAATTTGTCGTTAGCTTTTGAAGCATTGTTTGTTTAGAATATACTTTATACATTGCAATGATTCAGAGGTAATTTTTAAAATATTTTCAACATGGATATACGCTAACTAAAATAAATGAGGCTTTGTTGGCATTGGTTCACATTTATAGATCGGCTAACCATCAATTTTTCTGTGCTATATATTAATTTAATTATGGTAGCTGTTCTACCTATTTATAAGTTGCTTTCCAATTTCCAGATATTGGCCGCATACACGATATGAAAATAGACTGGTTGGGTCGTAATCTTTATTTGGCTGATTCTGATAAAAATCAAATGGTGGTTTGCAGCGTTAAATCTGTCGAATCTTGTCGCAGTCTTTTCACCACTCCAGTGAATCCCAGATCTTTGGTTTTGAATTTGAAACGCCAACGCATTTATTGGACAGATCTAAAAGTGAAGAAAATATTTGTATCCAACATGGATGGAACTGCTTTAGATGTGCTTGTGGATAGCGGCTTGGATAAACCTAATGCTATATCATTGGATTCTGCAGTACAAAAATTATACTGGATGGATGCAGGAACAGGCAAAATTGAAATGTACGATCTAGTTCGAAGACAACGAAACGTGAGTAGAGACTAATGTTTTACGTAAAGTTTTAGCAGATTATTGGAATCTCTGTTCATTGTAATTAACTGTACAGCAATGAATGCTGTCAGATATTAGGTATCCAAATATCTAATTCAAATTCTCGGATTAAATAATTCGTCAGCTGTACTTAGGTTAATGAATCTCGTCCAGCGACCTCCTGGAAAAAAAAGGACTCAAATTATCTAGTAAAAGAAAATTCTTCAGTTCTGATGATGTTAATTATATGTATACAGATTTTAGTTTTCTTATATATCGCTAAATGCAGTTTTAGCAGCAAATACATTATTTTTCCTCAAGACTTGCCATTCACTGTATTTTTAGTTCCAAAAATGCATCGTGCTGGCACTTACGTTTGGAAGTTGTTTCTACATGTTGCTACGCAAAGAATCATTTTGTTGATTACGACAAAATAAAATTTTGTGCTCTAAGATGCATGAGAAGATTGTGTTTATGGGCTCTTAAGCTTCATTTACTATCCCCTCTTCATTTATCTCTTCCATCCATCCATGAATGGATGTGAAAAGGTAACTTCTTTCCATGGAGTCCATTTCCTTCTGACTACTTCCACTTCCTTATATTTGATATTCTTTTGACGTCAGTAGAATAGCATTTGCTTCTGAAGCATACGTTGAACACCCTATAATTAATTGAAATTTACTGAATTTTGTATACAGTACTAAAATTCTAGGGCTTTTACAATATGGTTAATATAGATATATATAACACGTTTTGGCAGTTAACTGTTCATTGATAGATTTTTTCTATTAATTCTTACAGGAAGTAACTAAAGATGGAATATCATCGCCTTATTCAATGGCCATTTGGGAAAATAAAATTTTCTGGAGTGGCTGGGAGCACAAAAGTATATCCTATGCCAATAAGAAAGATGGTTCAAATATCACAAAGCTAATTTCTCATAGTGAAGAGATAAACGGAATTAATCTGTTCCAACCGCAGATGTTGGATGAAGTAAGTATATTGTTAATATCTATAGTTTTAACTTTATATTGAATCTAATAATGAATTAAATTTGCACTATGTAATATCAATTTTATTATACTAGACGGGGGAGAGTCCTTGCAGTTGGGCAGGCTGCAGTCATCTCTGCTTCATTACAGCGCACTCGAACCATTTCAGATGTGAATGCCCTGCTGAATTAAAACTAAGCTCAAACAAAAAGGATTGTATAGAATTTGAAGAACAAGCGTCTTTAGTTATTGGTGATGCAAGTGACTTATTCCAGGTAAAGGATAGAAAATACACAGAGCACGTAGTTAACAAGATTCCAGGTACCCAAGAACTTGCAAGTATATCTGATTTAGATTATGATCCATCAACAAACAAGTTGTACATAAGTGACAAAGGAGATGGAAGAAAAGAAGGTCAAATTCTAGTGATGGATATGAGTCCAAATAGTATTCCCAAAGTTGTAATAGAAAATGTTTATAATCCAAATGCTATTGCTGTAGACTGGTCGAGAGGGAATTTGTACTGGGTAGATCCGTTCAAGCGGCAATTACATGTTGCAAGTCTATCAGGAGGATACTCTGCTTACAGAACGAGATTACCTATGGATATTAATTGTAGAGGATTGGATATTGCCATAAATCGGCGATCGGGACATCTTTTATTAGCTTGTGACAGCCCAAAGGGGAAGATTCTCAAATGCACCCGCAGTGGTGCTCCTTGCACAGAGCTTGTTTCTGGGATTCGTTCTCCCTTGGGTATTTCAATTGATCAGAGATCTTCCGAAGCCGATACAGTATATTGGTCTGAATCTTACACAGATTCTATTCACGCAATTTTCATGAACGGTACTAATAGAAGAACTATTACTTTCAATGATGCAGCATCTGTGCTATATTCGCATGGAAGGTTATTCGTCACAAGAGTGGGAGATCATCATTCTGTGTACGAGATTGATGGTGGCGATAATTCATTAACAGTATTGAATCTGAATGCTCAATCGTTCCATAACAACAGAGATCATATGGCAATTACTGAAATTGGTTGGAGACTTGAACCTCTCGAGAAAGAAACCGATTTCTGCCGTGCAGTCCAATGCAGTCAGATTTGTTTGGAGGATGAATATAAAAAACCCAAATGCTTCTGCGAAGATGGAAAGGAGATTGATTCTGATGGCAAATCATGTGTACCTAAGAAATGCGGGGATGGTAAATTTACTTGTATTAGTTCAGGTTTATGTATTCCTGAATTTTTCAAATGTGATCAGGTTAACAACTGTCAAGATGGTTCTGATGAACTACAGTGCTCCAGGAACTCGTGCAATCCAGATGAATTTCAATGCGTAGAATCTGGTAAATGTGTTCCATCTCACAAGAAATGTGATGGAAATATTGATTGCAATGACCAGTCGGATGAAAAAGAGTGTCAGGAATCGTGTAGCAGAGGATATACTCCTTGCGAAGATGGCAATGGTTGTTACTTAACAACTCACAAGTGCACTTCTCACCAAGCAGAATGTGCAGATTACAGTGATCAAAAGGGATGTCCACCTTGCAATGAAGATCAATTTTCATGTGCTATTGGACACGGCTGTGTACAGAAATCATTCATTTGTGATGGCTATAATGACTGTTTGGATGGTAGTGACGAAATCAATTGTAAAACCACATGTCAGTCCAATCAGTTCAAGTGTGAATCTGATCAATTTTGTATTGATAACTCTAAAAAATGCGATGGAGAGAGAAATTGTCCTTATGGGGAAGATGAAATGCTCGAATTGTGTGGGAATTATGAGAGAGACTGTTCTAAGATTGAGAATTGTACAGTATCCTGTCAAATCAACGAATTTTCTTGTAATTCACAAAAACAATGTATAGATCGAAATCTACAATGTGATGGAGTGCCACAGTGCTTGGATGCATCAGATGAAAAGAACTGTGAAAGTTTGTTCACTTCAGTCTACAATGTTGCTATACCTGTGTCCAATAGCGAAAATTATGGAATTTGTGGCAGGGGAGAATTCACTTGTCCGTCTGGAAATTGTATAGCTGGATCTTTAGTTTGTGATGGTGTAATTAATTGCGATGATGGAGGTGACGAGAGCACAGAATGCCAAAAAAATTGTGACTATAATGGTGGATGCAAGCAAATATGCACTCCTAGGCCTGATGGGCGCAGATGTTCTTGTCGCCATGGATATAAAATTGCAGATGATGGAGTCTCGTGTGAAGATATAGACGAATGTCTCGTAGATGATCCATGTCAGCAAATATGTACCAATGTGCAAGGAGTAGGGGGCTATGACTGCTCTTGTTTGAATGATTATTTTCTTGATGTTAACGATAGAACATGTCGTCGTCGAGATGGACACGAAAGCGTCACTGCGATACTCTCGGGCAGTTTTCTTGACTGGTTAGGACATGATAGATTAGGAACTTCTGGCTCTATAGCTATGCCACCGGGATTTTCTACTTCACATATAGCGTTTTACGAAGGAAATGAACACTTGCTGTTGTTGCATCCAAGTGGGACGCTAGCAGCAGTGTCTCCCACTAATTTACAATGGTCGCCATTAATGACTAACCTTAAAAGACCGACAGCTATTGATTACGATTCAGCCTCCGGAAACTTCTATTTGTCGCAAATTCTTGATGAAGTTACAGGAGTGCTCATGGTTTGTAGTTCACAGACGTTCATCTGCAGTCGCATCTTTAAAGAATCTAATTCCATGGTCTCTGCTGTCACCGTTGCTCCAATTAGCAAAAAATTATTCTTTTGCGTCAACTTCGATACAGTTAAGCGGGCTCATCTGGTGATTTCTGAATTTGATGGATCTGATGTGAAAATCCTCGCAAGAGACATGCAGAGTTGTGATGGGATCGCTGTCGATGAGCCGAAGAAAACTACCTTCTACATAGACAACATACAACGAAAGATTTTCTCTATAAACTGGGAAGGCTACAAGAAAACATTATACAAGGAAGTAGCTGTAAGTAATGTTGTGATTAAATTGTTTATGCATGTTTTGTTAACTCCTTATATATGATTTATTTAACTCAGCAAATGGTGAAGACATTGGATATAGACGGTTACTACTTGCAATGGCTGGAGGCCGATGGAAGTTTGCAGCGTTGTAAGAAGAAGGACTCTAAGGATTGTTTAACACCGACCGATGTAGGACATTCTCCAGTTTTGGCTACTCTTGTTGCAAAGGCTCCAACTGAAGGTATGTTATAACTAAATAGAACTGAATATATTTTTGGTTCATGTTGGCAAGCAGACGGATAGTAAATATTTGCTAATTGCTAATTTTCTTATAGTTCTATTCCCTGTCTATGAATTAGGCTTAGGAACGTTAATTGTGTATTTGTATTCTGTATTCTATAATCAAATGGGTACAATCAGCGGTGCATTGATTAAAGTTGAGATTTAAATCGATTTAATTCGGGACTGTTCATTCAATTTAATTATCATAAATAAAAAGTAAAATTACTAATGTTTACTTTAATTTTCTACTAGAACTTTCTAGGTACGTTAACAGGTGTAGTATAGTCCGTGAAAGTGTCGGTTGATAGAAAATAATTTACTAACAGAACATTTATAGTTCTTATTTATGTTACGTTCTCTCTTTACTATTATCTCTTTAGGTGGTTCTGTATGCAAGAAGAATTCGTGTCCCACTCTTTGTTTATCATCTGGAAACATCCGTCGCTGTGTTTGTGATGATTTGATGAGCGAAGACTGTTGGAAACCAACGACTTTAGTACCCAACTGTGCAGAGAATTCTTGTTCGCCTGGTGGGGAATGCATCATTAATAAAGATCTGGAAGAAGTTTGCAGGTGAATACACGAAATATGAAGTCCATTCATTTGGGAACCAGAGAATGGTTTAGAATATTGCTTTTATTTAGAAAAATAGTCAGTTCAATTGTAGATTATATATTCATTATGGTTTATTTTGTCATAAACTCGTCACTGAATAATAAATATTCTTTATATTTACAGGTGTTATGAAGGGTATTCAGGGCGAAGTTGCTCAGTTTATGCTTCTGCTCGTACAAGCAGAAAAGTCCTGCCTATTATTATAACAGTAATAATATTGTTATTGGTTATCGGCCTTATCCTGGGATACTTGAAATACAAGAGGGATGTCCTACCATTATTTTGGTGGAACAAGAAAAGGTGATTTAAATTTGTCAAGATTGTTATATCATACTTAAAAACCAAAAACATGGTTAGTGTTTCCGAAACTTAATTTAACTTCCTATTATTTTTGCTCAATCTTTATACCATCAATAAAGGTGGAAGAAGATCACTTTTCCTCGATAGTGTAGAAAATTTAATAGCTACTTGTTTTACCAATTTTAATCTTTTCCAGCAGCAGAAATAAGGAGATGGCTTTCCCAAACCCCGCGTATGGTGCCCCAAAGGAGGAAATAGACGGAACGCTTCTCACTAAGGCCCCCCACCCTTCCAGCTTCAGCGATACTAAATCTGTTAGTGTTACTTTAAACGCAGATCTCAAAATTAGTGGAGTGGAATAGTCGGCGCATTAATTGATGTTCTTAACTCTTATCGATGTAAACATTTTCCTAATTTCACTTGTCTGTTCGAAGTGTGACTTAAATGTAATTAAGTTTATCTCTTTAATATAAATTCTATCACAATATTTTGTACATATATTTTACGAAGTTTTCATGTTAATAAATTTATGTAATTATTAATTCTTTTATTCTTCTCCTTGTGTTCAAATTACTTTGCTGCGGTACTTTGTTTTTTTTTTTACTATATGTACATGCTAAAAATTCACGGTTAGCAACTCTAAGCTATTCTCCTATATTTTTTCATTAAATGTAGTCCTATACTTTAGTTCTTGTAAAGTTAGTTGCTTAAAGATCTTGAAAGTGTTTCAGAGCAATGTACTTCAGTTTCTGTATTCTTTTATTATGCTCTTAAAAGGAGCAGATGTCCTTCCATTTATCAATAATTGAGCAAGAGTTTATTTATGAACTCTCTGAAGCTATTGGAACAAATGAGATAATATAGTCTACTCTCTTAAATCTTTTCCCTTTACAAACCAAACCTAAATAATAGCAGTGACACATAGCTAGACGTCACTGACTAAGGCTGTCATTTGAGTGTATGACCTATAAATTAATTTCTTAATGCTACTTTACCAAGAGCTCGTATAGTGTTACTATAACTATTTTTGTAGGGTGATTTTTGATTGTTTTAAAGAATTTCCGCTACTAGTCTTACTAGAAAAATTTGTAAGATTCTGTAAATACTGTTAAAGAAATGTACCCTTTTTCTGCCAATTCATTTTTCATAATGCAAGACTAAAACTGATGAGAAAAAATTAATTATTCGCGATGTTCTCTCTTTGATTCAATAACAACCCCAAGTCTGAAAGGAAAGTCACCTACCGCGGCACTGAAGATATTTCTGTCTATTTTTAACTTCGCCTTCAGCAATCGTTTCTCGAAGTCCTCCAGAGACGTTGCAGGGGTAACACTGGATTCTTTTTTCTAAACATACCACAAACAATCTAAATTAGCAGAACTGTGACTATTCTTTTGTGAGGAGTAGATGGACATCGTCCAATAATTTTGACGAAGAATAGCCACAGAGATCGGTGCCAGCAGGGTCAAATTCATAAAATCTCAACTATAATTTGAATAGGTAAACAATTTTTCCAAGAAATCTTTACAATCTAGCTCGGTCTTTCATCTCGGCTAATATAGACTAAAAATATTGACGTGAAAATCGTTGCGTGTTTACAATGCCTCAATCATGCAATAAATTGTTACGATCTGTATGTTCAATAAATCGCTATCATTTATCGTAGCGTGTAAACCCGCCATTAAACAGGAAATGTCCGTGATCGCAATTCAGCGTTATAATTAGGGTTGTGACTT
Organism: Caprella mutica; assembly: GCA_947561585.1. NCBI lineage: Eukaryota > Metazoa > Arthropoda > Malacostraca > Amphipoda > Caprellidae > Caprella > Caprella mutica. The sequence continues at coordinate 226,084 of CANNZV010001015.1, forward strand.
TGCATATCTTGCATTGGTGAAATAATGCATATGCATATAAAAAACGCATATGCAAATCTTGAAATGCATATGCAAATAGAAAATGCATATGCAAATAAAAAAGGGATATGCAAAATAGAAAGTGCATATACAAATTAGATGCACATTAGAAAAAATAATATGCAAATAGAAAATGATTAGTGAAATAAGTTGATTTTTGATATTCAGATGATGAACTTTTACATATATTAATGAATAGTATCAGGTAAATGAATAAGAGCTAGATTTTTATTCTACTTAAGAAATTTAAATTATTATAGGCTAGGTTATAACTAGGGTTGTGACATTATGCATTTGCATATATGCAGTATATGCACTTGGAAATATACTGCATATGCAACAGGTTTTATGCTTTTTGAGAAAACGCATATGCATTTTAGGAAACGCATATGTTTTGCAGATAAAACATATGCACTTAAAGATAATACATATAAAAAAAGGCATATGTTTTTGAAACTGAAAGGAAGGCAATATATGCACTTCCAGCATGTTTATATCTGGTGGGATGTTGAACAACCAACCTAATTTATTTGTTATACATACAGTATACCTTTATGTGTTCTATCATTTCGTTTACCTAATGAATATGATTTTTAATTTTTGTTCGAAAATTATAGAATATTGTTAACTATATGGTGCCATCAAGCTAAAAGTAACACTCACAGTAATGTAAATAAAGAATAGGATAATAATAGAAACAGATTATAGACACAGGTGGTCAGTATGGCAGTTGGACTTTTCCCCGCCGGACTATTCCCCGTCAGGATTTTCCCCGCCGAATAAAATATCAGTAATTTGGGTTATTAAAGTCTGATTTTGATGAAACACAAAATTAATTAATTTATTTATTAATAGAAAACACACTTTATTAACAGAATTTGATTCCCGTTATTATGTACCCATATTGTTCGTTCGATTTTAAGACTGTGCCTTGGTATTTTCGTACACAATTAGGAGATGCAACAAAGTACTCGAACATTATTGCAATACTAAGGGTTACCAAGTGTCGCAAGGTACACTAAGCAACTTCGATTGGTTCAGTTATTTAAACTCTGTAGTTTTCTATATCGTGAATTTATTATTTTATTTTTCAGCTATACATAAAATGGCGATCTATTAACTACTCGTTCAAATTTACGCTTTAACAGATCATTAATAAACTTTATTATTATTTTTTTAAATTAATATATTAATTAACCTCATAATTAATAAACCTACTATAAATTTTTATCACACTAAATATTGATCTCTTTTTTAGTGTCCTATATCTAATATGTATATTTATTATTTGTACCTTAAAAATCTTACAATGGTTTAGCCATTATTATGAAAATACCTAAGTAAGTTAGAGTGCAGAAATCCTTAAATTAAGACTTTTCGCGTAGTCAGGTTTCAGAAAAGTCCGCGGGCGAGTAATAGTCCGGCTGGGAATAGTCCGTTTCCCGTGATTCTTAGTTTCTGTTCTTAAATAACTTGTAGCCATGAAAATTCACTTTATTAATATAGTATCCTATAGTCCAACAATATAATGTGTCGTTCTCTGAAACACTTTTAAGTGTTTTGAAATACTTGGCATTTTAAATTTGTAACATTACTATTAAATGCATAATAATTCATAATATATGCAAATTCATATTAATAGTTAATTTAGTAGGGGTTTAACGTCTGCTTCTGAACCAAAGGCCATATCACTGACATCAAAAGGAAATTAAATACAAGGGACTAGAAGAAGCAGTCAGAAAGGAAAGTGGTTCTATATGGAACAAAGTCACTTACTACTATCGGTGACAATGCTCATGGATGCAGAAAAGCTACTCAGTGAATGCAGTGACGAAAAGGGACACAAAACAACGGTGGCTGCACTTACGGATGGAAGAGGAAAATGAAAAGGTGATAGAAAAGGAACCCTACGAGCCTACCAAACCCACAAATCAAAGATCTCGTAGTTGAAGAGCATAACCTACCTCTAAAACTGCAAGTAGCGTTACAAAATGATAAATATAATAAAAATGAAAAAAAAACAATCCATAATCCAAATTACAACAGTTCGGGGCCCAATGTACACCACCCACTTCTCTTCCATTCGTAACAGACAGCTTCAGACTAGGCATATTTATAAAAGTATATTCATGCTTATAAATGCATATGCATATTGGTAAATACATTTGCATATTGCTAAATGCATATGCATATTGGTAAATGCATATGCATATTGCTAAATGCATATATGCAAATTAGTAAATGCATATGCATATTGTTAAATGCATATGCATATTTATAATTACATATGCATGTTGATAAATGCATATACGAATCTAATAAGCATATGCGTTTTAGAAAAGCATATGCAAAATATGCAATGTCACAACCCTAGTTATAACGATCGAGATGGGGAATTTGGTTGAACGCTGGTTCAGTTATGCGAATAACAGGATGATAAATAAATGCCGGATAAAATATAACCTTTTGCAAATTTGCGGAGGTAATAATAAAATTTAATTAACTTATCGACTGATCTTCCTATTTTCTAAACTAGTGTTACTGCATATATTCATTTATATATTACATATGCAGGTAAAGCTCGTACAACGGACAGTATACAGGTAAAGCCCCCCCTACAATTGGGACAAAAATTAGTTTAATTGGGGATTTTAACTTTTAAGTTTTCTTTAACAGCATTTCAAAGAAACTCTAATGAGGGTAAACAATCTCAGATTATTATTGAATAAATATTTTAATGAAATTCTTAAAATATTTATATAACTTACTCATATAATTGTACGTAGGTACGAAATAATAAAGTAAGTAAAATGAAACAAAAATATTAGTAACTAAACCAAGTGAAAATATAGGGTAGTTACACCTCTTTTTAATTTTATAGAGTTTCTCTAATCAAAGAAAATGTGTAAGAAATGGGTAACAAAATCAAAATACTGAAAATCTTAAAAACCATACATTAAGTGTTTATTGTTAATTTTAATACCTTGAATATAATAAATGTAAGACTAAATAATTGGTAGACGAATATAATATTGATTTAACTATATAATTTAAAGAGGTTGTTTTAGGAGTTGCATGGCCAGAAGAACGGATAATTTTTGTATTTTTAGGGGGTGTCCGTTTAAAGATCGTCCGCTGTACGAGCTTCAATTACCTGTATACTAAATTCTTCATATTCAAGACTTGACAAATATACTTGAAAACAGCTTTGTAAGAAGAGTTTCAATATATTGAAATTATCTTCAATTAAAAGATATAAATTAACATACTTTATTTTACCACTTAGTTTTTAAATATTTTTTGCATTTAAAAAAAAAATTAAAATATATCAGTTTCTTAGTAACAGCCTATTTCGAGAAATCCATATTTGTAATGTTTTTTTAATTAAAATTATTTGCTGCATATATTTTGTATATGCGTTTTATAAATGCATATATTTTGCATATGCATTTTATGAAAATGCATATTTCAAGCGAATATACACTAAATATTTATGTGCATACACTGCACAATATGCAGTGCATATTGTCTCAACCCTAGTTATAATTCATTGGACTGGTTTTTTTTTATGTTGTTGTGGATAGCCAGGATAAGGTAAGTTACGAATTATCGGTCAGTCTCCTTTTTTCGGCCATAAGAAAAAACGATATAACTAGGGATGTGACATTGTGCATATATGCAGTCCTCTGTATATACTCAAAGAGCATATAATATGCACGTGTGCATATATGCTAACCGAGAAATATACACTTCTTGGTCAATTTTTAACATGTAAATGTCTAACCTATGCCGTTTCTTCTGGATCCCTGCATAGAAAACTATTTTAACTGTTGACCCAAGTAAATTTTATCAAACTAATTATTCAAATTTAAAAAGTTTGTAGGTGGAATATTCAAACTACAAATGTATTAATAAATAATATGACACTTGGTATTTAGTAAATATTAGTAGTTATTGATAAATAAATGAATAGGTACAATTATTTTAGAGAGATGTATTACTTAAAAAATATCCAAACTTATAGCTCGTATATATGTATAAAATTTATTCAAGTAATTAAACATGAAACGGTTTAAATTTATCATTTAATAACTTAGTGTTGCTGCTTATAGCAGAGGATCCTTTAAACTTTAAGGGGAACCGCTGGTCTAACAAGATGGTTTATGATTTTCGAGTCATGACTAAAGTAATGAACGGAATGTGATATATGAATGTAGGGTAGTTTAGAAGACTGAATTTGACTGAAAGAAACATTTGCTCCTTTTGTTTCGTGTGATGTAGAACGGGTGTTTTCCCAGTACAAAAATACATTAGCAGATAATAGGAG